>BJCM01166146.1:0-22665 GCA_018326385.1 Flaveria bidentis | reverse complement strand
TGGTAGAGAAAAGTGAAGAAGAAGAAGATGAAGAAGATGGAGAAAAAGTGAGGCTAGGGCTGGTATGGGGTATTTATACCCAGCCCTAGTTTCGCAAAATGACACGTTTAGTCCCCGATCTTAGCCCTCGGGTTTCCAAATTTGTTTCGGTTGAAAACGACATTAATTAGACTCGTTATATTAATGACAAAAATGAAATTAATGGTATATGAAACTTGAAAATGGTTTTATTTATAATAATAATTTATATAAATGGTGTATTTTATGGTGATGATAGTAATATGGGTAAAGGTTTTTAAATGACAGTAATGTGAGGGCAAAAGCATAAACGTAATCACACAGGTAGTTCATAAAGGTGAGGAATGACCGATTAACGAAAAGATGACGGAAATACGTCAATAGACGGACCTTTGGTGACGGATGTCACAATATTTAACTTTTCCCTCAATTACAAAATCATTTAAATTGCTTGGAATTTTTAAGTTTCTGGTTGACCTCCTTAACTCTGTTGGCATAGGCATCGGAGTGTTTCCCTCACATGGGATGGTGTTATTATTTTGTTCTTCAACATGATCTGCCTTACTAGTTCCCTCACCAGGAGAATATGGCTGCTGTGCAGTAGCCTCCCTACTATTCTTGGCATTGGAACTAGTTTGCTGATTATGATCAGAACTATCACCATGTGCCCCCTCTTCATCATCGGGATAGCTTTCAGGGCTGTTTGTGTTTAATAAGTCAAAAAAATTAATATGATTTAAAACTTGATCTAGTTTTGGTTCATTATTGTCTAGAAATGAGTTGTTTTTTGAAAGGAAAAATATGTTCATAAAATTTTACATCTCTAGAGAAAATAACTGTTTTTTGATCAAGAGACCAGAGTTTATAACCTTTTTTTGATTTGAATATCCAATAAAAACACATTTTTGTGCATTACTTTCAAATTTATGTGTTTTATTTAAAACCGTACAGTAACACAAACAACCAAATGTTTTAAAATGTGTCAGAGAGGGTTTAAAGCCAAACATGAGTTCATAAGGAGTTCTTCCATTTAATACAGATGAAGGGGTCCTGTTAATTAGGTAGGAAGCAGTTAGAACACATTCAGACCAGAATTTAAGTGGAATACCACTTTGAAATAAAAGAGATCTAGAGACATTTAGAAGGTGCCTGTGTTTTCTCTCAACAATTACATTTTGTTGAGGGGTATAAGTGCAGGAAGTTTGATGTATTATTCCATTGTTTCTTGTAAAGGACATCATTTTTTTATTTATGAACTTAGACCCATTGTCACTCCTCAAGACTTTAATTGTTTTGTTAAATTGAGTTTGAAGAATTCTAAAATAGCTTTCAAGATTATCAAACACTTCATCTTTGGTTTTCATTAGATACACCCACACTGCCTTGGAATAATCATCAACTATGGTTAGAAAGTATTTGAAGCCTTCCTGACTTGACACTCTATACGGCCCCCATACATCTAGATGTATCAGATCTCCAAATTCTTTTGACACATGTTCACTTAAGGGAAATGGTTCTCTGTGTTGTTTTGCTTTATGACAAGTGTCGCAAGGCATTGATTCTGTTGGAGTTTTAATGTTTAAGTCTGTTTTTATGATTTTTAAGACCTGATCAGAGGGATGTCCTAATCTTGAGTGCCAAAGATTATAGGAATCCGGACTGTTAACACTAAGACTCTGAGGAACCGGAGACTCACCACAGAAATATAAGCCATCAAGTTGGCTACCAGTTGCCAGGGTTCTCTTTGTGAGTGAATCCTGGATAAGACAATTATGTTCATCAAATATTACTCTAAGTTTGTTGTCCCGAGCAAGTTTATGAATAGAAATAAGGTTTACATAATATTCTGGGACAACAAATACATCTTGTAAGATAATGTTTTCATTAAGTTGTATGTTTCCTATCTTAGTTACAGATGCACTTGTACCATTTGGATGTTTTACCTTAATGTTAAAACCAGAAACATTTATTGGATTAATGATATCACTTTCATTCATAATCATATGTTGATTAGCCCCAGAATCGACAACCCAACCAGGATTTTCTTTTGTAGGATGCCCTAATAAGAAGTTATAAACACATTTATTTAATAGGGATGAGTAGATAGATTTAGTACCACTTAAATTGGATGAATACTACTCAGTTTTTTCATTCAAGAGACCTAACAGTTTTGATATTTGATCAGCTGTTAAAGCTGTCACTTGAGAATCAGAAACATGGTTAGTTTTGTTAGAAGATGAAACACATTGGTTTGAAGATTTAAACCCTTGAACAGGATAGGAGTTATTTTTTTGTTTATTTCCTTGTGGATACCCAACAATCTCAAAACACTTCTCAACAGTATGACCTAATTTGTTACAATGTCAACATTTTAGGTTAGGATTAAGTGCCCTATTATTCCTTCTTTTATTATCAAAGCTTTGATTTGATTTTGAGACAAAGCCAACATTATTAGTTGAGGTCTTTGATGTTTGGTTTGTATTTCTATGCGATTCTTCTCTAGAGACTATAGAGAATGCAGTTTTGACAGTTGGAAGTTCATCTCTTGTTAACAGGCTAGTTCGTACAGGCTGATAGATATCATCAAGTCCCATGAGGAACTGCATGAGTTTAATTAGATGGTTAAAGTTGTTAAAATCTTTTGAAGCTTTACTTGTGCACGAGGGTAGTTGGAGTATGTTGTCTATTTGTTCCACATAGTATTTAGTTTGTTGTAATATTCAGCAACACTTCTTCCATTATGAGATATTGAGTTTATTTTTTGATAGAGATTAAAGACCACTGAACCATCTATTTTATCATATGTTTCTTTTAAGTCAACCCACACTCTAGAAGCTAGCTTAGAGAATACTTGTCCTACGTATAATTCTTTGGATATAGAATTTAGGATCCATGTTAATACTATAGAATTACATCTCTCCCATTGTCCTGCCAATATTTCATTTTCAGTTGATTTTTTACATGTGCCATCTACAAAACCAGTTTTGTTTTTAACTTGCAATGCGAGTTTCATAGCATTAGCCCATATTGTATAGTTTTCTGTTCCCTTAAGTTTTACATTTACAATTGTGAGAACACATGAGTCACTAGGGTGAAGGTACTAGGGATCACTAGCATCTAGTTTACTTACTAGGGTTGTTGTAGGTGTTTGTGCAGGTGTTTCTTCTTCCATTTTATTTTTTTCACACACAGAATGCTAAGTAATCAAGCATACGCACAAAATTAACAGCTGTTTAACATAAGTTGTTGTAATGCAATACACACAAACGATGCAATCACACAAGTGATGCACAAATAGCAGATTAAAGTATGCAGCACAGAGTACAGGGTGGTAGCTCTCCCTGTTTAATCAGAATTCCGGTACTCCTAACCTGGACAAAGTATGCCTAAAACACTTTAATCGTAAGATAGAAGCAGTAAGAACAAGATTGAGTTAGAAAGATCTCACAGTGGGGCTCCCTTTTTCAAGGTGTTTTAGTAGACACCTCAACCACTGTAACCTTCGCTTAGGGTTACAGAGTAGAGATAGAAGATAGAAGACCGCGCACTGCACCAGCAGATAAAGAGCAGCAACTTCGTCCTTCTTCAGCAAATCAAATCTAGGGTTTCAATTTGTGGAACCCTGATTCAAAAGCCAAGAATCAATCTAGATCACCGAGACGATTAGCACGCCTTTTTTCTTGAGGCGCCTTCGACGGTACCAAGAACCAAAAACTTAGGGTTTCAAACTGTGAAACCCTAATTTTAGAAATGAAGAGTCAGTCTACAGCGGAAGATGATTTCCAGGAATTACACGAGACAATCAATCCGAGCCTTCGGCTCTGATACCATGTTACGAAGATAGAATGAACATTCAACACTCTGAGTGAAAAATTCTATTGTAAAATATAAGAATCTCTCTGAAACAACGAAGACGAGACAGATCATCCTTGTGATGACCGGATCTTACAAAATATCAAGAACACGAACGTAATCAATCAGATTTCATCAACTCGATGAAACCCTAACAACAATACTCAAGAGAATTCTAGAGAGCGTATGCGTGTGAAAAAATGAGAGAGATATCTTCTCAAAAACACACGAAACTATCTATATACTGCAAGAAACAGCACTTCAGCCCAAACAACAGTCATCGGTATTTCAGCCCAGCAGCATCAGCCTAGCTCCAACATAAGAAGCCCAAAACAAATAAGAAAAATATTAGACACCTATATGAAAAATACATATTTGGATATGAATTACCATATTTTTAACAATAACTACCAACCAATTTGTTAGTAACCGTAGAATCCGATGATGTCGGTTATGTGCTTATGTGTTATGACCCTTTAACAAACCACAACTATCCACCACAATATCAACAACCTTGGGTTTATGAGCATTCAGGTCATCGTCCTGAATCCCTCTTAAAGTGTCCGCTACTTCTTTCATTGTCGGCCTCATATCTTTTTGTTGTTGCAAACATCGGAAAGCTAGCTCAGCCACCAAGGCGGTCGTCCTCCTCACCAACCCATTTGTCTCAAACCCGATACTCTTGTCAACCAACTCATCTAGCATATGGTTTTGAATCTTGGTCATAGCCATATTAGCCAAGTTAATATCGTGCATGTGCCTGTTTGTGTCAACAGCTTGTAATGATGAAATGAGCTCAATCAAGACGACCCCAAAGCTATAAACATCACTTTTGTCTGTCAGTTGATAACACTGGTAGTATTCGGGGTCAACATAACCAGGTGTCCCTTGTGGTGCTGTAGACACATGTGTAACATTTTGGAACAACCTTGACAATCCAAAATCAGCAACTTTGACTCTAAAACTTTTATCTAACAAAATGTTGTTAGTTTTCACATCGCGGTGAATGATGCCTGAATCGTGCAGATAAGCTAGTGCATCAGCCGTTTGTATGGCAATGTTGAACCGCACAGACCATGAAAATGAACTCGCGCTTGAGTTTGCTAGTTTTCCATGAAGATGATCAGCTACTGTTCCGTTAGGAATATATTCATAAACTAGCAGAAGTTCTCTGCTTCGCTTTGAGGTGCATCCGTATAGTTTCACTAGATTTTCGTGATTTAACCTCGACAAGATCCTAACTTCGTTAATGAATTGTTCCATACGTCTGAAACTGTTTTCGTGTAAACGTTTGACTGCAACTTCTCGACCATCAATGAGCTTACCTGAAAACATAACCCAAAGGGTTACACCAAAGCCTTAAAGATTTTGACAATACACGTGAATTTATAAGTATTACCATAGTACACAGTTCCAAAACCGCCATCTCCAAGTTCTCTAGAATCGTTAAAATTATCAGTGGCGACTTCTAGTTCTTCATAAGTAAAAACTTGAGCTCCAAAATAGGAGCTTTGCCTGAAATCTTTAGATGATTCTGATGTTTTTGGTGACGGATACGGAGGGATGCTAGAAGTAAAGTTAGAATTGCCACTTATCACTAGTCCTTTGTTTGACAACTTTGTTAGAATGGCTTTGCTCTCGGTTTGGGTAGGCGATGCTTCCTTGATCGCACGCCTTCTTCTGCGTTGTATGCAAACAATGATGACCCATCCGATGCCAACAACTACAACAACCGATCCAACGACCGAAAGTGCTGAAATTCGAAGAAGTTAAATTTTAGTTTCTTGAAACAATGACATGTGAGAAACTTCATTCTATTTAGTGAGAGTACAATCCATACCTATAGTGAGTAAATTACTCTTTGAAATCCCTGCAATTATACAAAATTTCAAGAAAGTTTAGTTTCAAATTCATCTCATCAAAGCATTAATTAGAGTTTATAACTAATTCTAATGAATGAACGAGTGATCCCATTTAGGAATGATCCCATTTAGGAAAAAAGAACAAGCTTGTAGAGCATGTATTTGTTTATATTACTTCGGTATTTCGTGTGCTAAAGAAGTCGTTTTTATAGGTTGACAAGTCAAACCCACACAAACCTGGAAAGTTTACATGAAACTGAACGTAACATGACCCACATAAATTATATGAGACACATGAACATGAACATGATGGGTTGATAAAAACATGACTAGAAAGATTTTTTTTTATTTTATGGTTTGCACAATAATGCTCTAAAAATGCAGATTTATAACATGTATAAAAGTGTATAGAACATTTATGTTTAACTATAAGACATTTTAACTTTTAAAATTTTGCCAAAACATGAACGGTTTATCCGAAGTGCAATGACAAAAATACCTGGACGTTTACGACACACACTTAGTGATGGACGATCATAGCAATAGCAAATGAAACTGTTATTCTTATGCTCAACCCCACATTCCCCACCGGATATTATGCAGTTTTTACATAGGTCACTCTCTTCGTTCGTAACGAACCACTTCAACTCGAACCCCTTTTCTAGCGCATCTACAAGGCTCGTCCGGTTTTGGTCAAGATCGCTTGCGACTTCCCCAAAAGCAGGAACGATAACATACCGGTTACATGACATACTTGGGTCATATGCCACATTGGTCTTTGTATTATTTATGGTACAATAGTACTCCAAACCCGTAACTTGAGGGGTGCTAGAAGGGCACCCGTAACCTAGAGTCAGGTTTCGGGTGCCAAAAGTGTAGTTAAAGGCCCTAAAATCAATAGTTGTGTTTATGAGCCTCGACGGGCATATTTCACCCCAATAGTCCATTCTCGCTACGATGATGGAATGTGAGTGGTAATTGACATTGATGACTCGATAGTCTAGTGACTTTATTTTAATCACCGGGATATCGTTAATACAATTTAGCTTGTAACCTAGCTTCCCACAATATTTTGCACGCTTCTCGCCCCAAAAAGGATACTTAATGTGTTGAAGGCCCCCACACGCGAATTCATTGTCACAACTCTTGTAACGCGCGTTAGCAGCGCGCAAACATGTTGGGGTTTTTATTAGGATTGATAGAAGGAGAAGAATGAAATATGAACAATGGGACATGTACATATTGATAGGATAAAATAGAGATTATAGAAAACACAAATCCCATCTTATATTATGTTGATCTTTTAAATAAGTTTTTGACAAAATAAAGCACTTCTTGACAAGTTCGTAGGTAAAAAACAACAAATAAAACGATGCCAAAATTAAGAATTTGAGGACTATGCGACACTAGAATATAGTTCGCACTTGTTGACCAGTAAATAACACTATTATAACCTTCATTTAATATACAAAATTTGTATGTTTATAAAGGAATTGTATATATTTTAGGAGTTATTGATTGATTTTAAATAGATTCATGATGTTGATCTCGTTAGTCATGCCATTTTAGCGACTCATACGCAACACCAAGAGAGTAAAACGGTCTTCAAGAACGGAATAATCCAATCATTCTGTTTCTTTTCCTCTTATATCATATATATGAAGATTATAGGTGAAAATATTTACTCGCAATCATTTATTTTCATCTAACAACGAAATATGAAGGGGTGTTTTTGGTTAGATGTGGTATGTCAAATGTTTGAAGATATTAATTATTCAATTTATGCTGAAACACTTTTAATATCAACTAATCGTCAACTTCAATGGGAAAAAAACTTAAAGATTTATAAGTATTACAAAGATGTATTTACAGTTCTCTCACATCACAAGTGTAAAGGAAAGACCAGCTCTAGGTTGACTTTAGGCGTTGCGTAGGGCCAAGAAAAGATTACTTGAAGACATTGGGTTGTTGATGGTCACATGAGGGAGGAGCCGAGGTGACTCGACCAGAACAACAAAATAACTTGAATTAAACAAACAAACAAACATAACACCTTTTCAATCAAAATGTGTTTAACATTAAACTATAATAGTGTTTTTATATATACCTTTTATAATCAAAAGGTGTAATTTACTATCTTAACGGACTAAACAGACCCTATCCTACCTTGGACTAGGTCCATGAAAACACAAATTATTATAGGTGTATATATAACGTGGATAGATAAGTTTAGGTGACTTAGTTATTTAAACATTTAAAGTGATGTTAGATCATATTGTTTATAGTGCCAATTAACAAGTTCTCCAAGTAAAAGCGATATTATACTATGCAAAAAAATGACATAAGACACATCAATACAAAAAATCTAACGTTTTAAACAATTAAAACCAGATCAAACTAGCCATTAGGAAAAGCGTTGTGTACCTGGTGATGGAGATGATGACGGGGGCGATAAACTCACTTCCGTTTTGTTAACTTTCGAGCAACTACTAGACAAAAGCGGTGGTTCAGGGCAAGCACAAGTGCTGAGGCGTGTACGTTCATCATACACGCACTGACCACCAGACTGTGTACAATCAGTACAAGGTCCAGACTCGACCTTCCACCTAACCTCAAACCCTTCCCCTAAAACATCAACCAACTCAGTTGAGCCCGTGAGCCCAACTGAAAGCGGGATTACAACACTAGTATCACATATCCCCGGGCCCAATGCCCCGGGGACTAAAAAAACCCGACTGATCCCATCCTTACCGCAAATAACCGATCCAATCACACCCACAACATTAAAACTAATCGGGCATCCGAATAGGAAACTAAAGTCCATATAACTGGAGGTGTAGTCGAAGAGCTTGTGATCAATGGTGGTGTTCACTAGATCTTGTGGACACGTCGAGTCGATCATATCTCCTCGAACAAGCTTCAGTATCTGGGCCGTTGGATCGATATCAAGAACTCGATACGTAATGTTCATGATATTGATTGTGGGAAGATTCTGTTGATCACAGTTTAGCTCAAAACCAGGGTACCCACATTGTGGAGGATCTTGAAGTCGCCGAAAAGGGTATCGAAAGCCGGAGATGGCTCCACAGGTGAATGAATTGCTGCAGGTGCCATAAAGTCGTTCTGAATTGGTGTGATGTAGTTGAATTATGATGAGAATTAGTAATTTTGGGATGGTATAGTGGGTGTTCATGGGGAATATGTGTTTGTAGAAGATGAAGATGACTCAGGGTGAGTGATGAATGGGGTTGGAGAAAGGGTGGGTGGTGTTTTTGAGTCACTGGTTGCTTAATTGAATCACTCAAACTCAACAACTGCTACCATGTGTGAAAAGGTAATGGTGATTATTTAATTGGGGGTGTGGTGTTTTAGTATTAGATTAAGGTGGCACGATGTTGACTTTTTAGGTTTACGTGGATGATATTATGTTGATTTTTCATCTTCCTTTGGCATTGACTGACTTTGTGAAAAGTCTATAATCGGAGCTCTATCGAATTGAACTCGAAGTAGTGACGATTGTGATAACTTATAAGTGTATAACGAAGTGATTTGGTGGAACCTAACTCAACTAGAAATGAACGCATATTGTTGCTACATCCAGTGGCGGAGCTTAACCAATTTTATACGAGGAAAAGTTGTATCTAGAAAGATGGTGTGTGTGAAGCAGATGAGATACCTCGTATGTAAAGGACGGACTCGTTTGAATGGGGAGAGAAACAAACCTTAATATGCTTGTTTGATATGGGTCGGTTCTGAACGTACTTGCAAGTCTAATGCTATAACTTTATTAGAGCAATCACACTAGATGCCTTATTTGTCTTATTTTAATGAGTTTGTGTTATATATTATATGGGATTATCAGTGATTGTGAGTGAAGTAGATAGAAAATTTATGAGGATTGTACCGTGATTCCTCATATTTAGGGAAACCCAGTACAACCTTCATAATTTTTTTAATATTTTTAAAAATAGTTATGAGTGGACGAGAGAGAAAAAGTAACAATAAAGATGTAAAAAAATATTATTTAATTGAAAGAAAGAGTAAAAAATAATATTTTTAATATAAATATAAAGACGAGAATAAAAAAAACCAACGTGAATACTCTTAAACCAAAGTATTTAGCCCTACTTAGAGCATTCACAATGGAGTTCTTAGAAGTATGTGAGTGTGTTTAGTATATTATATAAAATGGTTTTGAGTGGTTGTGAGTGAAGGAGCGAGAAAATGTTGTTGTGGATTGGTATATTTGATTAATCATTGTTCTATCGTTATAAAATTTTTAATATTTTTTAAAGTGGTTGTAAGTGAAAAAGAAATAAAAAAATAATGATAAAGGTATAAAAAATATTATTTAATTAAAAAAGAAAAAAATATAATAATTTTCAGTTTAATTATATAAATAAAAATAAAAAAACTACTGTACGCTCTAAGGTAATAGATTATCATATGGAATACGCAACACCCAACCACCCCTAGTTTTTTCGGGTCATATCACCATGACACCATCCATGTGGACATGGTCCACTCAAGAGTACTCTTTGACCGAGTTAATCTGTCTGTTGCACATAGTTGATTTTTGGTGGATCTAAGCATGTTTTTTGCATTTATTTAACCTTGACTACTAGTTATGAACTACACCATTCTATTGTATTGTAAAACTAAGTACATAGACGTTTTTTTTCATAAATATGAATATACACAAACACAAAAATACATGCTTTGGAGAGTCTTACACTTCTGAGTGATTGATCCTGCAATTGTCGTATCTTCATCCTATCGAGTGCACACATTTACAAGCTTCTTATGTTAACCTTTGAGACATACTGGCATTTTGGGTAACACAATTATACTCTTTCAAGCGGTTGATCACCATTTTAGTAAAATGTAAATCGGCAACAATGAAATGGTCCACTTAAAAGAGAAAACGTCACACAAACCAAAACAGAAATTGTTACAAATTTATTAGTTTAAAAACTAAAAGCAGGTAAACATATGAAATATGCATCCTACATAAGCCTTCTCTCAGGCTTCAAAACCAATGCTGAACTTCAAAGTTCAAATTACTATTACATCCTGGAGATATATGATTATGATGTGGGTAATTCTAAAACTTTGTTATTTACATCCCATTGTAAATTTTACGCGCAAGAAAATTCATCAACCATCAGAAGAATTTGGCATGCAACTGCCATATAGTTTATTAGTAATCCCATAATCAGGCGATGGTGGCTCCGTGTTATGATCCTTAAACAGTGCACCATCATCCACCATGATGTCAAGAACCTCAGGTTTCTGAGCATTCAATTCGTCATTTTGAATCCCTCTTAAAACTTCCACCACTTCTTTCATTGTCGGCCTCATACCCGAGTGTTGCTGTAGACAGCGGAAAGCCAGCTCAGCCACCAAGGTGATCATCCTCCTCACCGAACCATTTGTCTCAAACCCAATACTCTTATCAACCAAAGCATCCAACATATGGCTTTGGATCTTGTTGATGGCCATTGCAGCCAGGTTGATTTCACTCCTATCTCTACTGGTGTCAACGGCTTGTAACGAAGAAACGAGTTCAATTAAAACAACCCCAAAGCTGTAAACATCACTCTTGTCCGTCAACTGATAACATTGGTAGTATTCAGGATCGACATAGCCAGGTGTTCCTTGTGGAGCAGTGGATACATGTGTGGCATTGTTTGGGAACAATCTTGACAACCCAAAGTCAGCAACTTTGACTCGAAATCTTTTATCTAGTAAAATGTTGTGTGTTTTCACATCTCGGTGAATGATGTCTGACGAGTGGAGATAGGCTAGTGCTTTGGCTGTTTCTATGGCTATGTTTAGGCGCACAGACCATGTAAACAACCCTGATTTTGAGCTTGAGTTGGCTAGTTTTCCATGAAGATGATCGGCTACTGTTCCATTGGGAACATACTCGTAAACCAGGAGTAATTCTCTGCTTCGTTTTGAGGTGCAACCGTATAATTTCACTAGGTTTTCATGATCTAATCTTGTCAAGATCGCAACTTCGTTCATGAATTGCTCCACCCGTTTGAAATTGTTTTCATATAAACGCTTCACAGCAACTTCACGACCATCAAGAAGCTTGCCTAAGAAAAGAATCAAACAAGTTAATCAAAACCACATACACACTAAATGTCAAGAGTTATAAAACAAAAGGGTTAATAGCACTACCATGGTACACAGTTCCACAACCACCATCACCAAGTTCTCTTGAATCATTAAAGTTATCAGTAGCTACTTCTAGTTCTTCATAGGTGAAAACTTGAGCTCCAAAATAGGAGCATTTCCCAAACTCTTTACTTGTTTTCGACGAAGGATATGAAGGCACGCTGTAAATGAAATTAGATTGAGCTGACCTATTTAATCTGTTGCTCGAACCAAGAGTTAGAATGGATTTGCTCTCGGTTTTGGTGGTAGCTACTTCTTTTATAGCACGCCTTTTCCTTCGTTTGCAAACAAAAACTCCCCATGTGATTGCAGCACCAACAAGAATTGCTCCAATGGTTGGAAGAACTATGATTCAAGATACAAGAGTAAAATTCAGTTTCATGAAACAATGATCAAGACATAAAGTAACAAATTTTCATCTACATAGTGACAGAAGAATTAATGAAATCATACTTATGCTTAAAGTCAGAGACGATTTCTTCGATCTCCCTGCAAACAAACAGAATTTCAAAAAACCGTTAACTTCATAACTACAATACATGAACAAATTATCCCAAGAATTGCAGGTTAGTTTTGCATAATATTATACAAGAAGGAAAAACGTCGAACACCTGGTGGGCTACATATCCTACTGTTGCAAATGCAAATCGGTTGGCCTGCAGTAATATCAAACCCACAATACCCATCTGATCTGCTACACTCCGAACACCGATCACCATACGGATCACTGTAAACGACCTCAAAACCCCGAGTTAAAGCTTCCGCAAGAGTCAACAAGCTCCGGTTGAGATCAGCACCAACAGTTCTAAGCAAAGGGATCGTCACCCCATTCGTACAGTGTATCATCTTCCTTATAGGATCAATCGGAACCTCCCCAATCAAGAAATACGAATCCGTAAGATCCACACCACCAACGTCGCAAAAAAACCGATTTTTCTGTTGAATCAACATGCTGGGCAACGAGCTACACCCAAAGAATATCGTCAGATCGACATTCTGACCACCATCAGCGTCAAAAATCGTCGAATCAAGAGTCGAATTGACGAACTTCGTAGGACATGTGTTGTTCCATAAGTCCGATCGGGCTAAAACGAGGGTTTTTCCGGTCAAGTTGGCTTCAAGAACGCGATAAGCAACCGATTCAACGGTTAACTCAGGGTAATTGTCTTTAGGGCATGTGAGTCGGAACTCCGGTGGACCACAGTGGTCCGGTCTGTGGCCACCGGTGAAAGGGTAGGTGAGGTTGTGGATGTTGCCGCATGAGAAAGTGCCCTCACAGCCGGTGAAAGGGGAGAATTGGGGTTCGGTGAGAGATGAGGTGAGGTTGCATAGGCGGAGGAGGTGGAGGAGGAGGACGGCGGCGGCGACGGTGGTGCCGGAGAAGAGAGACGACGGAGGCATGATGGCGTTTGGAGGTTGTGGTGGCAGTGAACCGCCATTTTAATCGGGTCAGAAAGTGGGGGTGGAGCTTTTGAAATTAACGGGAAAAATCCGAAACATGAGTAGTTCTATTCGGGGCCCCGGTCGTTTTATTATTATTAACTTTTCGGCTAACAAAAATACTCATCAAATTACCACTACTTAATTTTAAAATTTTCATATCCATACGGGTTAATAACTCATGATCATTTACTTTGACAATACATCAATTTACAACTATTATCTCCTTGAACACCAAAGTTTATAAAATAGAACTATTAAAAAAGTTCGTGGATCGTGGTTCCTTCGTATATAACTCGAAAATAGCTTGCTCGAAATCGATTTGATTGGCTCGTCTCGGTTCAATTTCTAAATGAGTTAAGCCTGAGTCAATGTCAACCCGGCTTGTGGTTTGCTCGATATCTAGCTCGCTCGCCAAACTAAAGCATAAATTATAATTTATACAAGTTATGAACATATATTATGACATTATGTTTTTAAATATACAATATACGTATAATCATTTTAACATTTTATAATGAACAATCTAAGTATAAAAATATGGAATATGATTACAGTCTTTTAGATATCATTATCGTATCATTGTTTCAACAAGTTAAAATAAAAACAAACAAAATAAACCATATTTTATTTTTATATATCTGAATATGAGGAAAAGATAAAAGCAATAAAATATAATAAACAGGTTGGCTTGAAAATTGGCTCGACTTGCTCGTTTTTAAAAGAGCCAGATTCGGCATGTTTTAAAGTGTACCGAGCCCGAGCTCACTATGACTCGGTTCGGCTCGACTTGTTTAAAGTCCTATTTTATAATAATCGTGAATTTCCGTTCAAAAATTTTTAATGTCTTTTTGTTATGTATTAAAGTATTAAACTATTGCATGTGTACTATTATATAATGGTAAACGAAAATGAGATTTAAAAGAAACTTGAAAAAAATGAGCAGAAAAAAATGACCACGAGGTTAATTAAAGATGGAGGAAAGTAGAGGTCATATTGAACATGGGTTCATAATTTAAAAATCACATTTTTGAAGTAAAGTTGTTTCATCTGAGTCGACCCAAGGTCATAACCGAGCCGAAACCATGAGTTTAAGCTCAGTTTGGTTTGGTTTAACTTGAATTTCAAGAAAATTTAAAATTGGCTTAACTCTATTAAAGCTTGTTTTGAATAAGTTTAGACAAGGCTTGAATTAATTTATTCAAATCAATCTGAGATCAAACCAAATTCTAATCCAAATTCCCTTATAAAAACTCAATATTCAAATAACCTGAACATGAATTCGGTAAAACGCCACTCCCTTGTATATATGCTCACTAGACCAACAATCATCCGGTAAAAATGCTATAAATGATTGATGTTGCATAACGAAACTCACTTATCGAATATTATCTTTTATACGTGTATTTATAAAAAAAGATTTCAAAGTGACGTGTGATCGAACCTATCACTGCCAATTAACTTTTAAATCAATAAATTAAATAGTATTAAAATTACCAAAAACGAAGAGTCTAAAATACGTCGCGGGATGGTGTCAAGTTGTTATTTTTTTATTATTTCTTTTATTTATTTATTTACCATGAACCAACAACTATACTTGTATATTGTAAATTGGAAAAAAAAAACCACGATTACTTATATTCACTTTAATGTTTAAACAATTAATTTCCCTTATATATGATAAGTTTTTAAGATATAAAGTTAAGAGTAGGTTTAAAAGAGTTGTTAAAAAGAAATACTTTTAAATATAAATGTTTATCAGGTTTAATAAAACCAATTAAAAGTGATGTGAATAGGAGAACATATGTACAACATATCAATCTCTAGTCGCGCATGTTAATAGATTCCTTTGGACGTGAAGATGAAATTTGTATTTACATTATGTTTTTTAAGCAATTTTTCTAGCAATTGTTTTGTTTTAAGCTAGAGAGGTTTGGTACTACTAAAGCATTGCAACGTAACCAAACACCGGTTATTTTGCTTTCTTACAACGGTTCTCTTTTTCTTTCAATGTCTTCCTCACTAGCGGCATGGAGATTCCCCGCGTCACTTGATTTTGCAGTACCAGGTGGCCTCCTTGCTCATGCTGATTTCTCACCCCGAACACCCACCAACCTTAGGGGACATTTTGTTCGAAGAATGATTTGCAAAGAAATTATAATTGGAATTGGAATTTTGTCAAAATTTATAACATATTTGCTTGGTCAAATTTAAGTGGAATTGAAATGTTAATTTTGAACATTTCATTGGAATGTTAAACATTCCATAGGTAAGTAAAATAAATGTGAATTCCAGTAAATGTTAGAAAATTTTTCAATTTCATCCGTTTACTAACCAAACATTATTGAAAATTTTGTGAACTAAACGCAGCCTTAGGGTTAGGGTGGTTTTTCAAGCCACTCTAGTGGTCACTCTAACTTCTAATCATAACATAACTAAAATGTTACAAATATAAACTTTTAAGTAAGTATATTACCATCAATAAATTCATATATATTTAACTAATTGAAAATATATTACCAACAATACACTCTAGTAGCAAAACAAAGCATACATCTTATATGTTATTGTGATATGCAATTTCTCTAGTCACAAGTTTTCGGGTATGGAAACTCAACACCACAAGAAGATGAAACATTGTCTGCACCAGGCATCTTAAAATAGACACTAGTCTCGGGATCGTTGTACCAAACGCATATGCAAGGTTTCTTCTCCTCTAAATTGTCACAACACGCGTCTGACACCACCGCATTTGGGTCCTTGAATGCGGGTACACAAGGGTCTAAAAAAGATGGATTGCAATCCACCCCTTTCGTTAAACTTGTTTTTGCCAACAAAACTGTTATGATCATCATCATAAAGATTAAGTTGGCGAGTTTATACATCTTTCAACATAAAAACATCCAAGGAAATTTGAGGAAGGAAGTTGATTTAAGATGTTATGGTTATGAGAAGGGTGGAGTTCATACGATATTTAAGGATGTTAGAGACCCGTATACACGTTTATTTCGAATAATAATCAATATAAAGTGGTTTTAATGATGTAATTGGATTTCATTTATTGTTATGATATTATGATATGATATGATAGTGTTCATTAACTTCAAATTATATTTCCAAATTGGCTCTAGAAGTACAGGTTGTCCAAATACAAAATCAAAGTTAATGATGAAATTGGATTTTATTGATTATTATTTTATGATATACTTCATTAGCTTCAAACAACACTTTTGGAAAAAAAGAGATATCTTCTTACGATGATATTTAATAATTATTTATTTTATATACTTAATAAAATAATAATCAATAAAATCCATTCTATTTTCTTCGAATGACACGCTAGCATCATATCAATAATATTCTAGTTTTTTTTATTTTCTCATTTCCCATGGTTTTTAGTAGCATCTGTTTCTCATTTTCTTTCATATGTCATATCACCTTAATTTATTTTTAAATTTATACTTATAATTAATGGTGAAACAAAATAAAAATACAAAATGAATTTTAATGAATAAAAAAAATACAAAATAAAAGTCTTAGATGGAAGTAAAACCTAGTAGGGGAAGTGTCATCCTTACAATTGTGTTAGTTTACGCTTTTAATATTGGACTGATTGTTTGTACAACGCTCGTCATTGGGGTGTGATTGGGTTCCTCACTGGAAGAAGTTTGATGGGATTTTGTTTCGGGAGCTAATGTTTCGTCACTTTGAACCGGACTCGTCACAATGCAGTTGATGATATTTATAAAAATAAAAACATCGGTAATATTAATTGTAGTTAAATGGTATTCACAAGGTTGGACAATAAATTGAAAAAAAAAAATTTAGATCCCATGGTAATATTACTATTGATGACGCTAACAAAAGGCGGAATTTGATGTATGAGAAACACTGAGTTTTCACTAGAATTTGGGCTAGATTTTTTCCCCGAAACTAAGGAACCGGTGTTTCTGTTGGGTTTCTTATTTGATCATTAAAGCAAAATCCAAATTGGGTTTGCGATTGAATTATGCAAGTAAACGAAAGTTAAGTTTAAGTGCAAATCTAATTAACAAACACAAAAGAAATTAAAAGTGGCCGTAAAGATATAAAAACGAGTTCGTTAAAGTATAATTGGCTTATATACCTAGAACAAACATAGGGTCAATATTATTTTTTTTTGGAAAAGTAGGATTAAACTAGGATCGAATTATTTTAGATCTAAAAAGAATAAAAAATCTAGACTGAACTATTTATATAAGAAATTAAATTGGATGCCCGAATCCATAACATGGAGCCGCCTTGTAATTAATTCCATAACAATATAAGACAAGAATGGAAGATGAAATAATATTCATATCGATACTAAATCAATATTCAGCGTGACAAGTCTAATCAAGTTCATTCAAATGAATTAACATACTAGCTTTTGATATCGTACCACCTTTATATATGTTAGTGTTACTCTTTTTTTTCTGTAGTGTATGTTATTTTATTGAATTCAGATTTTTTTATACCAAATGTAATATTTTGACTTTATTTACCTTGTTTTTTTTATAATTATTTTGCACCGTAGTTCAATCCGATTCGTGTTGGCTTGTTAATTTAAATCTAATAAAGTTTAATATTTTTCTAAAACAATGTATATTGTATCATATCATCTTTTGTTTTCAAGCCTTGCATTTTTTATGATCATCTTATCTTCACTGGCTCTATGCCGCTGTTTAGCCAATCACAAGAAATTCATCACTCTCGACAAAGGCCGACGTCCCATTAGACAACCTCCTCTTGTTTGATTTTGTGCACGAGTAAAGCCTAAAAGCACTTAAGTGGGCTCTACAGATATAGGGCCTGGAAGACTAGGGTTAGGGTATGCCTCCAAAAAATATCTATATCATCGGCCCTGTTGATTGAGCCACTAGCCCACTATTTAGGATACGATTGGGTAATATTGGGCTATTGGAGCACAAGTAGTCCATCTATAATGTCTTTTTCAACCTGTACTATCTACACAACGTTATATAGTTTAAATATTTTTTTAACGTACTAAAAAGTCTATAATGAGTTAACTTTTCATCAGAAAGTTTAATAAAATCTATTCTAATTTTTTATTAATTTAGATAGGTAGTTACAGAACATGAAATTTTAATAAAGTGTAAATAATCATTTTGACAAATAACGTATTAATTTCATTTTTGAAATGAAAGTACTGAGCACCCGTTTTTTAATAAAGATATTGGCGCAAAGGGTCCACTCATAATATTTACATTAGGATCTTTGTTTTGTTTCAATTCATAAGGTGCCTCAATCTACAATCTATAGGTATCATGATTAATCATTTGGTTAACATTTCTTGAGACTTCCGTAACTAAAGCTTCTAGGCTAAACATTTGCTTTCAACATTTACCCTTAATTCTTGCTTCGGCTTTAGATATCCTCTATAGATCATATAATCTTTCTAACTATACCTGAAAACATGCTCAAAAAGGTTTTTGGGATCAACATAATGTTGCTGAATTTAAGAACTTAAAGTTTAAAAACAAAAGGGATTCATTGGAATTCATATTAGATTCATAAATCATAGTATCATTGTTGTGGGGATCACAATCAACCCTGCACTTAGCCCCGACTAGCCTCTTCAAAGGTGTGTTACCGGTTCAATCCCATTTGGAAGAATCGAACCTCAAACCGGTGGACCGTACCTGCCAGATGGTCCACCATAGTATCTTATAAAACCTGTTACATGCCACAAGCGACTCCGCATGATCTTAGTCTGGTACCCTTCCCGTTTATCACGGAAGGCACTGTGTGTGGGGGATTCCCCAAGTAGATCTACCCATATAAACAAACGGTTCACAAAAGAATTAATGATTGTGATACAAGTATCAGCAGGTCTTAACATAACCACAACATATAGCATTACAGTGTAGATCGACTATACCAATAAAAATGTTTTTATTGGTATAGATCGATTATGCACTTACCCAAAAATGTTTTTATTGTGTAGGATTAGCATATATAATCCTTAATCACCCTACATTAAAAATGTTTGTATCATTATAGTCATCGTTCACGTCAGATTGTAAGTACTAAATGAATTTCACAGTGAGTCTTTAGTTTTGTAAATTTCTAAATACTATCTAAACCTATAATTGTAGAATTTAAACTTACATCATATTTGTGAAGGACATTTACAATACTACCAGCTTATAATATTATGGGTAAGTTTTTAGCTAATCTTTAACTTATAGTTATCTCGTCTCTCCTCTCTCCCTACCTCCCTCCATGTGTGTGTGAACCATAAAAACACAAGAAACATAAAAAGTTAAAATCCATCCATCATTATACTTCTTTTAGTTTTTGTTCCCCATTCTCAATGGTCAAAATACTTCATCATTAAAACTTTAGGTATAGTATTGAATACTTACAAGCCATTTAACATCAAGAAATAAAAGGATAATCATTCAGATGATACAATTGAGATTGACACAAAGAAAATATGCTATTAGAAGTTAGAACAAACGCATATACAAGGTTTCTTCTATCAATCTAGTATTTTCATGATTTGTTTATTCCCTATGCATTTGTCATTACATATTGAAGGATAAATTGGACTCTCCCCTGATGATATTTATATTCTTTTACATAGGGAAAAATCAATAAGATATTATTTAAAGGGTGACTTTAGAACGATAACATAGCATAGCATCGAGAGGAGTATTTTATGAAGAATAACACAATTAGCAAGCTCCAAAATTGTATTTTCAATACGTTATTTATTTAGTTCACAGTCAAATATGAGGACAAATTACGAATATGATGTTTTCGTAATATCTAATAAACTACCAATTTAGTTGAATAGATTTCAAATTATACTAAAATGATAACAATCTTATCTTTATTAAATATTATGGATTAGTTTAATTGCATGGTTGATTACGTTGTTAATGCAATGATGAGAGTATGAAACTAATTTTTTTAGTTATAAAACCTATAAATTTATGAGATTAATTATAAATAAAAATACGAACTTCATGACTACTATAATTATATAATCTTTTTAACTTTTTAACTTTTAGTTACCACATATCTTGTACTTATAAGGATTTAGACCAATACTACTATTATAAGAGACAAACATCATACCACTATTATTAGAATTATATTATTTGGTACATGAATTTACAAATGATATGTTTGAGTTGAAAATATTGACCATGAATACATCCCAAATGAATAGTTAGAGTGGTAAGATGTCTTGTATTTCTAGTAGATATCAAAGATTCAATTTTACAAGTAGCAAGTAGAAGAGTAAATCAATAGATTTTTTGTTATGGACGGTAAATACATGTCAGATCAACTCTCTAATAATTTTGTTTTTGTATTAATGATTTCAAACATTTTTGAAGGTAGGGATAAAATTATTCATACTTTTTCTCTCTTTCATATCACCCCTGTTAAAAGAAAACTTTTTTTAGGTTAGGGGTGCTAATAAGTTGATTAAAAACAATCAAACTGAAAACATTGGGATGGATATTTAAATAATTAAGTTAATAAAAAACTTTTAGTAGGATACCGAACATGTGTTTGGTAATGTGTATTGTGTATTAAGGATGACAATGTGATCATGTGTTTCGTGTCCCCACCCCCATTTTCTAATGTTTTTTATTTCCCTTTTTTAAATGTTATTTTCACGAGACATGATGCTTGATTTCATCATTTGCAAATAAGTAAGGTTTTAAAGATAGGCACGAATATATTATTTAAAAGTGGATGTGAAATGTAATATGAAATTTTATATAATGATGTTTGCGAGTAAATTCATAGATGTACCTTGGTTCAAGACCGCAAGCTTGAAATAACTAAGTGTGACCGATACAACTAGCGAGATGGCTCTAAACAAAATGAGCACCAATCACAGTAATTGTTTTACCCCGAAAGAAATGTGTATTGTTAAGACATGCATGTAATCGGTTTTAAGAGATTTGTGTCACTAGAGTTTGATGCAATGGCCGAGGTGTTGGAGGTAAAATAAAGAAGATGGTAAGTGAAGGGCGGCGGGGTCTTTTTCTAAATTAGTTTTTAGTTTTGTGATTAAAAAGGATATATCCTCAAAAGGTTACAAAAAGGTTACACTCTATCAACTAGAAAAATACTAACGAACATTCATATTAGGAAGTAAAGTTTTTATGATTGCCAAACAATTAAAATCAAATATATAAATTTTCGTATATAAAGATACATTTATAAGATATAACGCATGGATCTTTCGATTAATTTACTCATAGAGTTTGGTAGATTTTTATCATTGGGTCTAGAAGCTACGAGCCGGGTGCTTATGGCACCCATATTCCACTAGTAGTTCACTTTTGAAAGCTGACATTTCTAGTGTCTGAATTTGATCAAAATGCACTATTGACTTCATTTTTTGTTCAATCAAAACATATAACTGCAATTACCATTATATTAAAATAATTCTAGAAATAACAACATCCATAATTTAAGTTTTAGTTTTGAATTTCAGTTGCTACATTAACTAAGGCTAAGAAATAAACTTGTATTGTGTAGAATACTCGATGGTGGAAACTTCTAGTTTAGTCTTATTATTGAATTGTCTTTGTGACATGGTTGTTACGACCATTTTACGTCACCACAAGATAATTAAATAAATAATTAAGTCAACTGTGCATATTATATCATAGTTAGCAGCTTATTTTGTAAAACATTGACAACATTGTTGGAAAAACCGGTTAAAAAATAATTTGTATTCAACACTATATGCATTAAACTATATAATATTTGAGACTGTTTGATAATTTTTGAATGATTAAGTGTTGAACCATTAAAAGGTCTGAACTATTAAATGTTGAATCATTAAGAGCTAGTATATCATTTAACGATTCACATCCAAATATATGACCAATTCAGACAAGAGTTCTTAATCATTCAGCATTAAACATCTTAACCATTCATCACTAATACAATGCTTAACCATTCAAAGACAAATGTCTGAATCATTCAAACATTTGCTCGCAAAATAAACAATCTGAATCATTAAGTGTTGAACCATTCAGACATCTGAACCATTAAGAGACTAATTAAGAGTCTATCAAAAAACCCCTTGATAAAATAAACTATTTATTATATTAAAAGAATGTTTTAGGTGAACACTTGTTATAATTTTAAACCTTTTATTATTATTTTTTCCAGCTTCTAGCTATTATTTATTACATTAACTATTAATGATATTATTTAATTTTTTTTATTAAAAATAGTTTTTTACAAAATTAAGAAAAATAAGTATTTTTTATAAGTGTAATTTCTAAAT
>BJCM01166144.1:0-14718 GCA_018326385.1 Flaveria bidentis | reverse complement strand
TACATTGAGGTCTTATGTCTGTATCTTTCTACTTTATGTACTTTATCCTTTTTATAATATATTAGGATGTGAGCTATGGCATGTCATAGTCACAAGTCAAAAGGCAATCTGCCTTTTGACTCTACAATTGATTCTGTTATGTGTCTAGTCAATTGTATCCAGCCTGGCCTTCATAGTATGGCCGGGTTGTAGGATGTAGTATAAGTATTCTCTTGTTCTTGTAACTTAAGATATGATTTGTAACACTTGTAATAGAACCTGAGAAAGCAATATACTGTAATCTTGAAAACCCATTTCCTTGTGTTATGTTCTTTGGTTGTCTCATATAATTACTTGTGTTCTTAGTGTCATCCCTTGTGGTTAATCCAGTTCACTGTTTGATTAAGTTTGAGTTGCTCTCCTCTTTGTGTTGTTGTGTTGTAAATTGCAAAGCCTTCAACGGTCCTGCATATCTTCACTAAGTTAAATATTCAATTAAATCTTGTAGGTGGGTTAACAACTTTCATAGTAAACTTGTCATGGACAATAAATGAGTCCATCATGTTTAGGGCGTTAAATGGTCGATACCATTGGGCTTTGTCATTGCTTGTTAATTCTTGACGCACTATAAAGTGAGTTTTCACAATCTTTTTTTAGTAATGTTTTACTTACTTTTGTGATAACCGATAATTCTCCCATAATAAAATTCCATTAGTTATGTTAAGTCATGCATACATGTGTTGTAAGCACATGCTAATATTAACTTCATTAATAATTTTGATTATTGATATATGACTAAGTAAATCAAGGTGTTACGTGTTATTTTACGATTTACATTTCAACGCATGTATATATATATATATATATATATATATATATATATATATACATATATATATATACATATATATATATACACACACACATATATATGCACTACCAACTTATAATAATTCTTAAGACTTTAATTTACATAACCTTAGTTTTAGGATTGTCACACATATGTTATCCGACACTTGATTTAATAGTTATTTGTTAAATTATGTAATGTTTACCGAGTGCGATTACTCTATTTGTGAATTTGTGTAAAATTCTCAAATGAACTTTATATTTATACAAAATACGTATGAACTAACTAAACAAGCATTTAAAATCTACAAAAATTAAGACCAACCCTTCTTTTCTCACATTAGGCATCCTACATGGGGGCCACCCCATCTCATGTTTTAATCATTGTAATGAGTGTAAAATCTCCTAAAAATTAATTATTGTTATGTAAAACTACATAAACAATCCATTATTATCATCACCATTCACCACTTTCATACTCCAACTCATTATCTCTCCTCTCCCTCTCATTCCTTTCGGCCAAACACCACCAAAACCCCTGCCCATCATCTTGCTTTGATGATTCATGGCCATATTCAAGCTTAAATAGATGTTGAAAAATATTAAAGTTACAAATTTTGGTAAAATATGTATATTGAGTCTATAAAAAACTAAAGTTTTATATCAGATGATAAAGTACGAATTTTATTAGTATATTATTATAATAATTAAAAATATGATTTTTATGGAAATTGTAATAAAATTTAAATGAAAAATGACTTTTACATAGAATGCCAAGTCTTGGATATATTTTTATAATTAGATGTTATATTATGTGAATTTTATGGTTATTTTCATGACTATGTATGTGAATGCAAAGTTGTGATATTGATAAAGGTCATGTAGTGATGACATTGTTTTATAAGAAACATGGCTTAGGGTTTTATATGAATATGTATATCTATATATTATTAAATAATATCCAAATGTGTAGAACGTGCTATTAGAAATTAAAGTGTTAACTGATTTTTTAAGAAAATAATTTCCTACTAACATATATAAAATTAAACTTAACTAAAATTAAAGTCAGCAACTAGTCATTTAATAACACTTATCTTCACGAAGTTAAATATTCACTTAAATCTTGTAGGTGGGTTAACAACTTTCATAGTAAACTTGTCATGGACAATAAATGAGTCCATCATGTTTAGGGCGTTAATTGGTCGGTACCATTGGGCTTTGTCATTGCTTGTTAATTCTTGACGCACTATAAAGTGAGTTTTCACAATCTTTTTTTAGTAATGTTTTATTTACTTTTTTGATATCCGGTAATTCTCCCATAATAAAATTCCGTTAGTTATGTTAAGTCATGCATACATGTGTTGTAAGCACATGCTAATATTAACTTCATTAATAATTTTGATTATTGATATATGACTATGTAAATCAAGGTGTTACGTGTTATTTTACGATTTACATTTCAACGCATGTATATATATATATATATATATATATATATATATATTAATCATCAGATAAGGATTAATCTTTAACAGTGATTAAACCCAAGAACCAAAACAATAATATTTAATGATTAAACATTTTAAGCCAACAATTTATAACTATTACAAATTATTATTAAAACCTAATGAATGGTGCATAAAGTTGATCAAACTAAATGGGTTTGTGAATACCCAAGGTGTAACTCATTCGGGTCAATGCTCCAAATAGCAACGTGGTATGACACTTAAAAGTCATTAACCAAAACATCTTGTTTTAGTAACACCTTTACTTTAACAAAACAATAGACTTATAGTAATCATAGTCATTTATTATTTCTGTAAAGACATCAATCGAGTCATTGAGATTAATTCTCATACGGAGCTCAATCATTATTATGCTCGATCAATATTTAAAATCGCGTAATCAAACACATAATCAGTTTGGGTGAGGCCTAGACTTCACTACTTTGAATCAACGAGGGCGCCATGATATTTAACTATTACATAATGTAAGAGTATAGAATCCCTTATTGACTTCATACAACTTCTATTAAACTTCAGATATACCCAACTAAAGCATTTATGACTAGTAATTACGTGAGAATAGTTGATAGTGATAGTACACATAAGTTCTTATATGTACCTCCAGTTAGAGGATACCAATATCAAAGCATCTTATAACAAATATGGTTTGTGATGACTTACATCCAACGTCATTTATGATGAGGTTTGTGAATTTTGAAGTCAACTTCTTAAGTCTAAATCCTAAACAGTCTTAATTCAAAATTACTTCAACAAGTCTTACTGACTACGAATAATTTAGAATACAATATTCACGGATTAAACGTATTAAAAACAAACACAATATAAGATTCATAATTGTGTTTAAATCAATATATCAAAATAAATTTAAAAGTATAACTATTAAAAGTTCGTACATCTAAATACTAAATCAAAATATATCACTAGTTAATCTAAAGTCGATCACATCGCTATATTGATCATGCTTGTAAGGACCCGTTTTCGGTACGCTCACAGTTGGATAATCATTGCACATAAAACATAAATTATACAATTATATTTACTAAAACATTGTAGCGAAATACTTACTTAACCATTTCATATATGAATAATTGCTTTTGCAAAATAATACAACATTGGTTAATCATTACAAAATATCATTGTTTGCATTACATCATAAAAATGTTATTGTTATATAAAATGGATGCCATCCACAATAAGTCAAGTAGCTGCTCCGTGCCATCCTCAGCAACAACCACTTGCCAACTAGAAAATACATAAAAAGTCAGCGTTGTTGAGTGAGTTCTAGTTTTATAATAAAATACTTTACTTTCGCTTAAAACCGATCTTTACTTTCGTTCGCGATCATGCATCATACGTACAAATAGATAATCTTATTATTATCTTTCATCAGCGTTCATTAACATTCCTTCAATGTACATCATCATTATCATTCGTTCTCATTCATAGTCTTGTTTACTTATCTTTCGTACATTCGTCATCATTCTTACTTACATTCCGAACCAATGCCATGTGTTATACCCTGAACATTCATTCAATGTGCACGAATCTTGTTACTGGGCTTAATCTCTATTAATAGACCCCGAACATTATGCATGAAGCAGACTCCAGTATCTAGGGCAAGCGACAAGGGTCTCATACATATGGTCAATCACAAAGATTAGACCCTAGTGTAACCTTCAGATCGAAGAAGGACTTTTTGGAATGGGAATGGATGAAGCGGGGTGGAGGAATGGTCAACTCACCAGGCTCATGATCTGAAGACTACAGGTTCGAATCGTGTCCCCGCCTGGTAAAAGTTATGTTGCCAGCTAGCGAATGTTCGGATGGTGAACAGTTCAGTATATTCGCCATCAGCCGGTAATACCCAATTCGTGAGATGGCGGTGATCTTTAGCTGGTCATGACCATAATGTGTTGTTTTCCCTGGAAAAAGTAGAACCTTCTTTGGAAGAAGAACAAGGCTTTGATCCTATGCTTTTTATCTATCTCCTTCTGGGATAGATAACCCGCACACCGTTGAGCTAATATCCTTCATTGAGTGTGAACCTCATTATATTGCTTGCAAGACTTTTCATACGTTCATCTTGCTTTTATGCATGCATTCATTCTTTCTTTACGTTTCACTTTTCATTCATCATTAACTTTTGCTTTCATTACATAAAACTTTATGTTTATTGATATTAACATACCACGCAAAGTCATGGAAATATGCATAATAAGGAACATAAGAAAACATACATGATCATACATAACATTGGCATACATAACATATATAATCATCATCACCCATCATCACATAACCTCATATGATCATAATACATTACCCCCGGGAACATCCCAAGTCATAGCCTAAAAATTTTTTTTTTCCCAAAATTTCAGAAAATTTTCTAAGTCTTTAGGCGCATGATTTTTCAGGTGCATGGGAACACTTAGGCGCATGGGAAACTTTTGGGAGCATAGGCACTATTTGGGCGCATGACCCAACACTTAGTCAGTTTAGGCAACTTCCTAGGTGCATGGGCACTATGCAGGCGCATGAGTCTGACTTAGGTCCATGGGCACTTAGGCGCATGGGCAGTTGGGCACATGGGAACACTTAGTAAATTTTGGCATGAACCTAGACACATGAGAACTATTTGGGTGCATGGGTTCAAGCGCATGGGACTTAGGCGCATGTGTAACTAACTTTAACTAACCAACATAATTTCAATCCCAACTCATCATTCTAACATGTTCTAAGCTTAGTTCTTATATTCTAAGAAACAGAAACACATACATTACACAACCATAACATCATATACACCCAATTCACACCCCATCCACATACATATACACATGAACATACGGGTATAAATACCCACTTATATAAAAACATATATATATATATATATATATATATATATATATATTTCCAGCCTCAAAATCAGTTAAAACATGTAAAAAGAGGGTTCTAGAACTCACCTCTTGTAACTTTCGGGCAAGACTTCTTCAACTCGTATGCAATTGAGTTCAACCACCTAGACACTCACCAAAACACAGACACCCAAACACACAAAAACACATAAGCACATACCCGGGGCTATAACCAACTAAAAACACTTAAAAGCATCAAATTCTTACCTTGAATTCGACCTTTTCTTCTTTCTTCAAAACCCGAAGCTTCAGCTCTTTCTCTCTCTAAACCCATAGACAAAATGATGTGCAGGGTGCATGTTATGGGCGACCATAACACCTTTTGTACAAAATATAATATATTATTTTGTAATTTTTACTCCTTTAACCCCTCTACTTTGGTTTTATTGCATTTACTTCTTTTATTATTTTTTTTACATCTTTTAAAATATCTGGGTGTTACAATGCTTGTGTTGAGTCATGGGCTTAGTAAATAGGTATACTAGATTTTTATTTGTGTCTATTTTGCTTATCATGATGTCTCCCCAATTTCAACATGTCCAGCATATAGTGAAACTTCCTTGATTGGTTGCTGAATACTTGAAACCAAATCAAGATCAGCTATGAACTATTCTTCATCCAAATAGCTTCCTTTACGGCTAGGATTCAATGGTGGAATTTTCCATCATAATTTGCTTGGA
The DNA here is from genome assembly GCA_018326385.1 of Flaveria bidentis. Taxonomy (NCBI): domain Eukaryota; kingdom Viridiplantae; phylum Streptophyta; class Magnoliopsida; order Asterales; family Asteraceae; genus Flaveria; species Flaveria bidentis. The sequence continues at coordinate 8,772 of BJCM01166144.1, read as the reverse complement.
AATTTTCCAAGAGATGGCTCCCCCGTTGAGTGTGAATATGAAATCAGATTATGAGCAAGAGTCGTCATGATTAGTTTGAAAACTAGCATTAGTGTACACCTTACAGTGTTGTGTACTTAAATTCTCCAAATTTCTCACGTACTATAAAATGTTCTTACCTGCAGTCCAGTTGGCAAAGCTAGGGTTCCTCTAATAATGACTAGTATTGCTTAGAGCATACGAGACGTTAGGTCTATTACACAACACAGTATATATAATAAAACCAATTGATGAAGCATATGAAACCTTTTCCTAGAAAAAGTGATGAAGATGTCCATGCAAACATCAATTGTTTGGGAGGAAACATTTGGTGAAAAGTTAGTGTGCTTTTTGTTGACAATGCCTCTAATAGAACATCTAGTTTCTCTTCGAAAGATAAAGTTTTGCTCTTGGTTGAATGTTTGTTGCCAACATCCTTAAACTTTTTTTCCTTTTATTCGAACTACTTTCATCGTAAGTTGGAAACAAAGGTCCCTCATCACCTAAACATATCTCACTGTTGTCTCCTTTTCCTTTTATAATTTTGTCACATCCAACACCACTTAGATTGATATCATTTTTAAAATTGTAATGGGGATTCAAAGCTTGATCTCCTACGAAAACCAAATCCCGAAACAAAAGACCATAATGCCACTTGAAGATGTCCAAATTTGCACCTATGAATTTGGCAAAATCTTTATTTTCCTACAACATATATGGATTAATTAATGGATGTAACGATGTAACCGTAAGTACGATTGATTAAAAGTAAAAGTAGACCTTAACTTTATTTTCTCCTCCCACCACTCATGCGATGCATCGATTAAGCTTGTCATGCTATAAATCTTAGCTTAAAGCCTCGATAAGCGATCATAAAGCTTCCACTCCTTTTTCATGTCCTCCTATTTGTTTTTATCAAGAGTTTTACCGGTTTTTTGTACACAGTTGTTTTCTATATTACCTCGCCCAAGCTTATTAAAGTGAGTACTGGGTTATACCTTCTAAGTTCAAGTAAGTATGCATCAATAAACTCTTTGTACGTAACATCCATGGGTGACCCTGAAGAGGGGCGAAGTGGGCGACCGCCCAGGACCGAATCTTCTCAGGGGCCTGAAATTTTTAAGTTTATTTATATTATATATGTATGTATATATATTTTTTTAAAAACAACTATAGGCCATTAAAAATATTTTCGTAATATAATTATGTTGATCTATTGAAACTTAGGTTCCATTAGAATTTTAATTAGTTTAATAAATTATCAGTTATTCAATCTAAACTCATTTAAAAAACTTTAGGAGTATGTAAATTGATTATTTTGCTACAACCCACAAAATCAATCACAGCGTAATCAAGAATCATTATAATTCATAACCTAATCAACAATCATAAACTCAAGTTTAAACCAAACCTGCAATAATCCTTTAGAGAGCTTCAAATAACATCTTTTTTTAGAAAATGGTTTGGAGTCTGAAATATTAGGAATGTAATTGATGATGGACTGATGGATGGGTAGGTGGAGGAGTAATCGGGAGGTGGGTGGAGTTTTAATGGCGTCGCACGTTCCGGAGAGGATGGCTCGTGGATTAATGGCGTCGCAGATTAGGGGAGTAGGGTGGCGGTCGTAGGCTGAGGGAGTCGAGATCGCCAATAATTGCGTCGTAGTTGTGGAGGAGTGAGCTGATGGCAAATTGATAATCGTGGGTGAAAAACGAGTTTTTAACTTCTCAAAAATAACTCTCCTTAACTTTTCGATATCTACTTTTTTACCCTTTGTGAAAAATTAATTTCAAAATGTTGCCCAAATATTTTTATTAACTTCAAACGTTAGTTCAAAAGTAGCAATTCCAAACACACACTCGATAGTGCGGTTAAGGAATTATTGTTGTATTGGCGAGATTTGTGTGTGTTCTTGTTTTTTTTTGTGCCAACCTCATCATCACATATACAACCTCGCCAAGCATATCTATAGACCACAAGATCGTTATAGATCAACAACTATTCACGCTACCCGGCACACATCACATTAAATAACAAATCGTAGTTGTTCTTCTTGTTCGTTGCTTTTCATCCTCATCAACAGATCTACATCTTTCACTAGTAGATCTAGAACATCTGTAACATGTCACCAGGTTTTAACATCTACCATCTGTAGATAGCACTTATTTACAGCCTCACAATAGTTTTGATGAGATTAAACTACAAATCACAGCTTCTATTTATGTTGTTCTTGTAGCTCGTTGCTTTTCCATCATCACCACCAAGCTATAGCTGTCGATCACACTAAATTAAAGGTTCATCTTGCTGCTGTGTTTCGGTGGTTGTTGCTCTGTTGATCCAGAATATCGAGAATAGAACAGAAAGGTTTCTGTTGAGCCGTAATACTTACCTAACAGGGTAAAGGGTTTTATAAGGCAAAGTACTAGGTATATGGGGTAGTGATGTAATAATTCATAGTTAAGTGATGCGAAGTGTAAAGATAAAAAGTTTCAACAATATGACAGGCACTTAAACCGTTCTTGAGTCCTGAATAAAGTACAATAAGCAAATGATTGATGAAAACTCTTCTAATTCCATTCAATATCTGTAGCTATTCTATTGTTAACATAGTAATAATAAAAATATTTGAACGTGAAATAGGCATAATAAGTCATGGAAGCCTTTCCTTAACATTTATTCAAGACAGCATCGCCAAACAAAGTTTACAAACTACTTAAAGACGGACTGTTTGAATCAATCCATTTACATGATGACCAATAGGCAGCACACGATGTATCAGATCCATAAACAAATTTATACATAAAGCATTCGTTAATTATAGATAAATCATTCGTTACATTTTGTCTCAGCTTATACTGAAAAGGTCAGAATACACTTCCAGTTCATGTTCACCACATTGGACTAAATAGTACATACCCAACTACATAAAGATTATAAAAACCAGAAAACGGATGGGTTTCTAGTTTTCTGACACCAAGTGGCAAAGAATCATGAGAAGAGATGATATACATACAAATGGGGGATCAGGTTCTTTTAAGTATGTTGCTTATGTGTAAAGTCTTGTGAGGAGTTTCGATAGCTTAAATCAAGGTTGTGAAGTTGTTCCATGAGCTGAGAACGTCGTTCCTTGAAGAAATCAAGACGGGTTGTTAATTCAACCAATGTTGTCGACGGGTTTCTAGGATAATCAATCACCTGAACAGTTCACACATTCAATGTCATTACAATATTACAAATTTTTTTAATACATACATGCGTGCATACATACGTACATATATAGACACATATATACATATTTATAGAAACACACATACATATATATAGAAACACACACATACATACATATATGTAGGGTTGGGAACAAATGTTAACCCTCTTTTATTGCGATAACTTGCGTTAACTCATCAAGATCAATCAAAATCATTATTTTTTTTTGTTGAAATAACATTATTACACTTAATACATTACGTTCATTTATATATGTGTGTAAATTCACAAGTGTAAAAATGTTAAGACAAATGTCTGTTACACTTAAAACTACAAATATTTGTTGGTGAAAGTGTAGCTCACACCTTTCTTTAACTTTTTTACAATTATGAATTGACACGTAAACATAATAGAACATAATGTTCTATAAGTGTAATAATGTTATTCCAACAAAAAAATTATGATTTTGATTGGTCTTGATGGGTTAATGTAGGTTATCGCAATAAAAGAAGGTTAACATTCATTCCTTTCCCTATATACATGTATACATATATATAGAGAGAGAGATACTTTTATTTTCACTATAGAATATCTCTACCTTTTCATATAACTTCCTTTTGTTCATGCATCTATCAATTTCTTATATAACCAGTCACTCACATCTGATTTTTAAACTACGAACCATATATGACATCCTTTTACTACAAATTATCTGATTATGATTATTGAATATCACATAATCACTTTCAAAGCACATTCCAAACAACACTTTGGGTATGAGCATGAAGTACTTAAGCAAATTAAAATATATATATATGCAAACTTTTAAGGAAAAGAAAAAACTCATTGCATCAATTTTATCAAGCCTAACCTCAGCTCGTCTCGATGTCGAAGGCATACCAACAGAATCAACGGCCCCAAAATCATCCATGGATAAACTTGTTGATGCCTCAGTACTTTTAGAATCACTCAAGCTTGATGAGTCCGGAAATTGCTTACGCGAAGATTGTTTGTTTGTGTTACCATTCATTAAGGTTTGGCCTTTGAAATTTCTGGATTCTGCTCCCAAGGAAGTTTCCTGCAAGGTATCAAGAAAAGATACATGACATGTTCAAATGAGGTAAAAATCTTTCTAGAGGTGGAAAATGTTATGTTAGGTAACATGTAAACAAAGTTTCAAGTGGTGATTTTATTCTAGAAAGTTCTAGGTGTTAGTTGTTCAAAAAAGGTGACATGTGAAAAAACAACCGGTGGGCTGACACACAATCACGCAAATTAGTTGGCTTTAAAAGAAGAGTTTGGAGGTTTTATGCATATCAAAACACTTCAGATAACTATTGGTACACTTCAGAGGACTATTGACCAAGTTCTGTTTCACACATTAGGTATAAATGTAGCAAAAATCAATCAATTAAAGGTAAATGGGTTGAAACTACAACCACTTCAACATATCAACATCATAGTTTGGAGTAAAGTTACCTCTGATCTTTGTTTTCGTTGATGGTTGATGAAAGCAATGGTAGAGTCAAAATCTTGATTATAAACTATCCTGCTCAAAATATATGTAAAAAGTATAAGAAGAAGAATATTGCAAAATAAAATCAATACATCACCAAAAACATTAGTCGGGTATCAGTGAATTTCTACATCTAAGAGATGTCAATACATCAATATGTTGACAATTCAAGTAAAACATGAAATGCAAAAGAACAATAGGTATCCAGCGTGGTTTTCCAAATGACATAAGTTCATATGAATTTACAACATAACTTCGGCATCAGGGTGATAACTTACAAGATGTGTATGTAAACTCACATTATGCTACACGAAAGAGATTTTGCAATTTTTAAGCTTGTATCTGATGACTTAGTAATCGTTAATCAACCTTGGATAATAAAACTAGCTGCAACAAAAGAAATTATCAAAAAGTAAAGTGAATTTACCTAATTACCCTTCTTTTAACCTAATTCGACACTTCTACTCCAATCTCATTAGATGTATGTCCTATTTCACAACCATATCCTTTTTTATCACTGTATGCATCAACTTCTAAAACAACGAAAGCACATCCAAACGCTCTCTTAAAATTTATTTTGTAACAGTTGATACTCTGGTTATGATTTCATAGTGCACATAGGAAAACCTCCAAAAAGATTGTACTAAGATGAAACCTTATATTAAGAAAATAACTAAAGTACTCACGGCTGAGAATTAAGGTTATGGAGATGTTCATGTCTATCAGAAGCATCAGACAGGGAACCATAGTGATTTTGGCGTTGCTGATGAAGTTGTTGATGCAGTTCTGCTACTTTTTGCTTCAATCGAGCAACATCTGCTTCAGCAAGAGCAATCTCCTCCAGCTCTGCCCTTGTCTTCATTTGAGAGAATTTTCAAAATAACGACTAGAATTTATTTTAGTCAACATAGAGGTGGCAGTTAAATGCATTTACTTAGGAATGCGTTGATTCACATTATGCTATAGCTCTAACTGATCAATTGGATAAAATTAAAAGAAAAAAAAACAAGGGCGTAAACAGGTCCAAAGTAAGCCAAAATAAGATTTTAAGGTTCACAAAATCTCCCAACTACATCTATTTAGAAAATCTTAATGTTATTGACATAATATAATTTATGTAATCAGATTCTAGCACACTGATTATTTATAGAAGCAATTCAATATTTTTGGGCAAAAAATGTTTCTGGTAAACCAAACTAGTGCAATTGCCATATCTAAGGAAACTTCGAGAAACATTTAGTTAAACATAAAGAAAAAGAAAAGAAACCTTTGGATCCATATTACGAGATCCAGAAACCAGTCCAGAAGACATGCTTAACCCGACTTCTAATGCTGATCTTAAATCTCGCTCAGCTTGTAACTGTTCTTGCAACCTTGAAACCTGTCATAATAGATGAATACAATCAGAAGCCTGAAACAATAACTAATCCAATTTCAACATATTCAAAGTAATATGTACACCTGTTCAATACAGTTTATGCAACTATCTAACAAAATGGGTTCAGGTCAAACAGAATTTTTGCATGGTAGTAAAAACCAATCGGGTTGTTTTGGACACCACCGACGCTTTTCCCAATTATGTTTGGTATTTTCTAAAATTAATGTATATATGTTGCAATCAGAACAAGTCATACAATATTTGACGAGCTAGTGGGGAGTCAATTGCCTACTTGTGAGCAGAACATGGGTCTGTTTAAAGGTTTTTTTGTTGCTATTTTCACTGAACATAATAGCAGTAGTATGTACTCAGATCTCTTCAGTTTATTTCTTCATGTAGTTTTCTTTTAGACTACTGTAATTTTGATTGCAATAAATAAACACCAGAAAATGTCCCAAAAAGAAGTGTGTGTTAATTATCTGATTTACAAACGATTGGTATCAGAGGCTCTCTGTATCCCTAGGGATAGACGTAAGGATTGCCTACATCCCCCCTTCCTAGACCCCACCAATAGCTTTGCTATGGATGGGATTTATTGGGTATGGTTGTTGTTGTTGTTAGTATCAGAGCCTTCAAGGTTCGTTCATGCATGAAGAAGTATCTCTGTTTCTATAGCATGTCAACAGTAGCAAGACTTCAGGTGTCTCAAAAGAAACCAGCCCCTTTCCTCCTTAGTGTCCGATGTTAACAACAATGAACTACACCACATGGGCCATAAAAAATGAAGGCAATCATGGATGTCAGCAAACCACCAGTCACCAGCCAGGGGCATCAACAATGAGAAAAAAAAAACAAAATAGCTCGAGCTTATATTTTCCAATAAATAACGTAGGATATCCTTTAGGTCGTGATGAAAAATACGGCAAAAGAAATCTGGAAGTCACTTCAGGTATGATATCTGGGTGCTAACCAGGTCCAAAAGGTAAGGCAACACACGCTCAAGAGCAATTTCAAGGCTCTTCAAATGAAGGACGGGGAGTCCATGATGGGTTTGCCAAAAACTCATTGGGATGACCTTGAAATACAATAGTCTTGGAACCACTCAGGACAACATACTGATGAGAAAACTATGTGACTCAGTTTGTAATAGGTACTTGTAATTGGTAGCGCCAGTCTAGCACTATTCGAACGTAGATACCAAGTTGTTTCAAGGGGCAATTGAAAAATTGAATGCTTACGAAGATAGACAAACTATGCCACAAAAATTCAATTAGCGAAGACAATCTAGCATTCACAAGAACCAAGAATCATACCAATGAGATGAATTCGGCAACAGGTGGTTGATTCAGCCCCACAAAACACACACAATCACTCACACTCAAAACTAATGTAATGTAGATTTGCGTTTACTGCTTGAACTATTTTTCATTGATTGCAGGATTTACATTAAATAATAAACAAACAAAATTGATGCTAAAGAAAAGGTACCTAACCTACTGCTACGTGAACTGCCTAAACAGGAAAAACAAGCCCACGACTTTCACTCATTCAACACTCTAATTAAATATGTGAATTAAACAAATAAATAAGTGAATAAAAATCTACTAAACCCATGAACTGATCCATCACCTGTGACCAGTTCACTGGCAGAAATTAACCCAACAATCACCCTCTTAATCCTTTGTTCACAGCACTTGCTCACCGCAACTTTGGTTCACCGTGATCGACTCGAATCATCTTGACCTCACGGCCTCCGCCTAGGTCACGTCCCAAAGCCATGTATCGTCCTAATTTCACTATAATGTCAAACTCTTCCGAGATAAGTAACCCCTACACATCAACCACCAACTAGACACTAGCCACCCGCTCCACCGTCTTCAACTCGGAAAATGAATATCTTAGGCACCCCAATTTTTCGCTTCAACCATGCTAGACCCGTTGGTTTTTCTGCCATAAGTTTTCGAGGCCTCCTTAAAAATTTTCCCCTAGGTGAGAAAGAGCAACCAACAAATGAAGAACACATTCTAATTTCCTTTTTTATTTGACAACCTCAATCCTTTTTTAATCAAACCTATTCCAAGTGTCGTCTTCCACTAATTAGAATAACAGGGTAGACATCACAAGCTAAACGAACCAAACCCAAAGCCACCTACTTTGACTTCTTTCTGCTCATCTTTTCCGCGCCTCTAGTTCATCTCCCTTCACCACAAATCAAAGATTCATGTGGAAACCCAGAGACCGACGCTCTCCTCCTTGATAGCCATTAACAGCCACGAACCTCTGATGTTCTAATCACCGGTCAATAATCCCCCAACAATAGTTGACTTGAAACACCACATTGTCTCTGTCTCCTGATTATGACACACCTCCTTTTGGAGTATGGCAAAAGTCCCTGCTCTGTTAAGTTGTGGGCTCCGACCCATCTCGGTTGGGCCCGGTATTAACTGAAGACAGAATTAGGAGATTAAGGGACGGCCGCCCTAAAGCCCAGTTTGCTATTTTAGGCAAAGAGTGTTAACCCTAATTGTTCAGTTAGTATAAATATATCTCTTGTACTTGTAAACATTTAACACCTCAATAAAAGAAAACCCTAGTTGCCCCAAGTGGACGTAGGTTACACACCGTAACCGAACCACTATAAATCTCGTGTCTT
>BJCM01166143.1:0-19968 GCA_018326385.1 Flaveria bidentis | reverse complement strand
CATGTCCCTTTTTACTTTATTTCACACCTTTTGGGGTGAAACATGTTAACTTTATCAACTTACACTTGTAAACATCTTGATACTTGTAAATGCACATGCAATTCATCTTTACCTTTTTGTCATGGTTATTTGTGTTAATGTAAGTCTTATATGAGATACATATTTTGTTTACAATCATTAACTATTGCTAGCCTGGCGACGTCTTAGATCTTTGGGCCTGACAAGCCTATTTGGTGTTAAAGCCGATGTATTACTGGCTCCTGATGACGTATGCTTATTCATCATGGGAACCAAGTACACTTAGCCAATCTTATATTCTTGTAATCAAGTCGAGGTTTGGTTGTAACTATATGTGTTCTATAAACTTTCTAACTCATAACCATTGACATGAATTGCTACTTGTAAATCTTTTTATATATATGTACGTTTAACCCATGGGAACTCACCAAACTTTCAAAGTTGACCTTTTATTTTTAACATGTTTCAGGTTTACTACTTGATGATCTCTTCGTGCTCATATAGGACATGGACTTAGTTAATTAAAAGTCTTATGTTGTTGTGTATATCTTAATTGTGTTGTATTTATTTATTTGTCTTGTAATGTTCAAGGAATACTGATATTTAATATTATTACAACTTATTTAGTTCCATGTGCTATGAACAATCGTTTCACATTCGTCCACCCCGATGATTCCGCCGTCGGTCGGGGTGTGACACTTTACGTTCATTATCATAATCACACCACGTAAAGTCACGTTATAATGCATAATAAGGAACATAAGGAAACATATCATACATAAGCATAACATCATCACACATCATCATACATGCCACATATCATAACATCACCCATCACATCACATATGACATCATAAAGTCAACTTATATTACCCCGGTAACCTCCCAAGTCAAAGCCTACACTTTACATTTTCCCCAAAATTCAGAAAAATATTCTAAGTCTTAGGCGCATGGGCACTATGCAGGCGCATAATCTTCTGGGTGCATGGGAACACTTAGGCGCATGGGAAGCTTCTGGGCGCATCGGCACTATTAGGGCGCATGACCTAACACTTAGTCATTTCAGGCAATTCTAGGCGCATGAGCACTATGCAGGCGTGTGAGTGCTTAGATGCATGGGCAATCTAGGCGCATGAAGACTTAGTCAAATTTTAGCCTATTCTAGGCGCATGAAAACTATTTGGGCGTATGGGGTTTTTGGCGCATGGGACTACTTAGGCATTTCTGAGCGTTAGGCGCATGGGTCTATTTCAGGCGCATGGGCAACCAATTCATACCATCAATCATCATAATCAGTCCCAATTCATCACTTCAACATGTTCTAACTTAGTTCTAGCATTCTAAACATCATATCATGAACATAACATCATCATAACATCATAATTCGCCTAAATCATAACCCACCCATATTCACACATACACATTCATACTGGTATAAACCCACATCTAAAAAAGCATTCATACATGCATTTCCAGCCCCAAAATCAGTTAAAACATATAAACAGAGGGTTCTAGAACTCACCTTAGCAGCCTTCGAGTATGACTTCCTTCAAACCCGTTTGCACTATGAGTTAATCCGCCTAGAAACCCACCAAAAACACACACACTCGAACACATAAACATACAATCGAGGCATAGGCCGGTTAAGAACATCTTAAAACAACGAATTCTTACCTTGAATTCAGTCTTCTTCTTCACCTTCTCTCTAAAACCCAAAAGCTCTGCTTTCTCTCTTTAAAAATCCGGTGAAAAGAAATGTGCAGTAGGTGTGGGCGGCCATGCCCACCTTTTTGAACATAATTATAATAAACTTTGTTTCTTGCACAACTTTAACTCCCTCAACTTGGGTTTTTTATCACATTTATTCTTTTATTCACTTTTATTCTTATTTTTCATCTTTTTAAAATATCCGGGTGTTACATTAGCTAAATGTGTTTCTCCCACATACCTGTTTTGATAGTGTTTACTATGAAAACTAATCCGGACCTAAACTGGTCTATGGGCTTCTAATGACCACCAATAAAAAAACCCTCTTAAAGAACATGGTGGTAGACTAGATGTGCACAAATCGGGTTGAGATTTCAAACTGTGTTTGGTTGAACCCGGTTCAGGTCATGGTCAACAATTTCCAAACCGAGTTTCGGGTCAGTCTAACTTGGGTTCATATTATGTAATTCATAAATAATATGTTGGATCCGTAGCAGGTTGAACGGAGTCACCTCTTGAAAACCTCGGTTAAAACCAGGCTGGTGAACGAATGAAGGAACCTTGTTGGAAACAATCAGGTTATACCAGGTCAGAAACGGGTTGAACCCGGGTCGGGTCTTAACCCGGTTACATGGTGCACCTTCTAGTGGAGCCCATTTTGCCATTGCAAGCCCAATTATAAGCCATAAACACATATTTGGGCTGTCTTAGCCCAACCCCAATACTCTCCTCCCGAACCTAGCCTCCGGAGGTTGCCTGTGACAACCTTCACCTGAGCTCGGCCGACCTGCAAACAACATTCGATTCATTTCATCTTCAAATTTCCGATGAGGGTTTTCCTTCGGTGATGGTCGATTCGATTGGTCCATCATCAATTCATCACACGCACACAAATCTTGCTAACCCTTTATGTTATGCTCTCCGATGGGGTTGAAATGCCTGATTCAATGCCCAATCGATGCATCTGTTGATCGTAGATTAAAGGTATGTGAGGGTCTTTGCTGTGGTCTTCATGCCCATTAGCAGATTAGATTAGGAACAATGCCAATGAGGGTATCGAATCACTTCCCAAGAAAGTGTATTATTCCAATCTATTCGTTTCGATTATGTAATCTTCAATGGGTTTCTAGAATTTCATCGATTTCGAAATCTCAAGGTCAAGTTGAGGGGAAAGGGTGTGTTTGGTTTGTTAAGGTTGTATGCACATTATATGTTCGACGAAAGTCCTCAGTGAAAGGAGTTTATGTTTCTGATTATCTTCGCAAGAATTTGAGTTCTCCTATTGCTTTTAGTGTTATTGAACATATGATCAGTGATTGGGATAACCCAAAATTGGCTTTTAGTTTTTTAGATTATACTAAGAATATGTTAAATCTTGTTCATTCAATTGATACTTATAGTTTTCTTTTGAGGTCATTTTGTCAAGTGGGTGTTCTTGATTTAGCCAAACAAGTGATTGATTTAATGAGGATTGATGGTTTATTGCCAGATAGTTCGATTTTAGGCCTTGTAATTACATCATTTGTGAATGCCGGTAGGTTTGAGATCGCCAAAGATATGATTATTGATCATTTTCAACACAGTGTAGAAAAGGATGGGGTGCTCAATTGTTTTGTGATTAACAAACTTTTGAGTTCGTGGGTAAAGAATAACCAGGTGGATGAGGCAGTTGCTTTCTTTGAAAACATCATTTTAAGATCGCGAAGCTATTCTCCTGATGCCTATTCTTTTAACATAGTCATCTCAGGCCTGTGTAGGGCTGAGGAGGTTGACAAGGCTTTCAGGTTTTTCAATCAGATGAGGAACTTTGATTGTTCGCCTGATACCGTTACCTATAATACCCTTTTGAATGGGTTTTGTCGTGCTGGCGATGTTACGAAGGCACATAGTTTGTTAAATGAAGTTTGTATGGTAGATGAATGTTTACCAGATGTAGTGACTTTTACTTCAGTTATATCAGGGTACTGCAAACTAGGTAAAATGGAAGAGGCATTGGTATTATTTAATGATATGATCGATCGTGGAATTAGACCTAATACCATCACCTTTAATATCATAATTGATGGTTTTGGAAAGATAGGCAATATTGGTTCTGTACTAAATATGTATGAGAAGATGCATAATCTTGGTTGTACACCTGATGTTATCACTTTCACATCTATCATTGATGGCCATTGTCGTGTAGGAGAACTGAACCTGGGTTTAAAGGTTTGGGATGAGATGATTAGAAGAAACTTATATCCAAATATATACACCTTTTCGATTCTCATTCATACTTTATGTGCCCAAAGTAGATTAAATGAGGCACGTGACCTCTTAAGACAATTGAAGGAAAGAGGTGATATTGTGCCTAAAGCATTTATTTACAACCCTGTGATTGATGGGTTTTGCAAAGCAGGCAATGTTGATGAGGCTAATATGATCGTTAAGGAAATGGAAGAGAAAAGATGCAAACTTGATAAGCTAACATTTACCATTTTAATAATCGGGCATTGTATGAAAGGGCGAATGGTTGAAGCAATAAGACTTTTTGACAAGATGCTTATACTTGGTTGTGCCCCAGATTCAGTTACTGTAAATTCATTGGTATCACGCCTTTTAAAGGCCGGGATGCCTAAAGAAGCTTTTCAAATAAGGAAAGATGCTTCAGGCGTGCGGGTCCCACAAATAGATGCTCCATGTAGTAAAAACATTGAGATCCCTGTGGCTGTGTAGCTGATGTGGCATTTTGATGTTCCTTTTGGACATAGCAGTTGAAGTCACCAGTGCGTGCAACTGTGTAAAACAGCTCTATACATGGCGTTATCAGGTATGCACGCCATAAGTTTACATTATTTATTTGCGTGGCATATGTTTGCTTGCTACATTGTTGTGAACTTCTGTTTGAAATTTATAGTTTGGTGGTTGAAAGTGATTCTCATGAGTAAATCTAGTTGCAACTTAAATAATTCAGAGCGTTATAGAAAAGAAAATGAATTGATAGGCTGTTATGTTGACATTAACATATTATGCTTTCAAATTTAGTCTAGTGCTTAGAGTGCACCATGTTCCAAATTTACAATATTGTTCAGAGAACACTTTCTATGCATAGCCAAGATACAATCTTCCCACCTCAGGATGCTGCGATCATTAAATGCTCAAAAGATGGGGAGTTTAGGGTGTGTGATTAACATTATAAAAAGGGATTTTGGTGCAGGGGTATGTTTCATATGATTGCATATTAAATAATATTTTGTGTAATTTATGCAAGTAATATAATTCGAGTATAAACATTAGACAACATGAAGTTATGTAATCAGCAGTTTACGGATAGTAGATGTAACTCGTATGAATATTGTAGGCAAAAAAGTGAACATCCAACAGATTCAAAGTACAGTATCATTCTAAACTTTGATATCTGATGACAATCAGCTAAGTATCTCAAGGGCTAAATTGAAGGATCCTTGAACCTTATATACTCTTAAAATAATCTTTTTTTTAAGTTTTGCTGGGTGTCAGCTGTTTTGGAGTGCATATGGAGGTGCTTGTGCTGTGTAAATATGACATATGTGTCTTGTACTCTCTTTCAGTGACTCTAAATGCAATAATTTTAGCTACCTTTTCTAATATGTTCTGAAAGCTACATACACGGTTCAGTGTGTATTGTATCTTCTTTCTTTGGATCCTCTTGTATCGGTTAGCTGGATGTCATGTAATAGTATCTCTTTGATTTGTCTAATTGGTTTGATATGTATATTCTCCATCCTTCTGGCATGGTTTTGAATCTTTTCGGATGTCTTGGATGCAACCAATTATATTGTGGTTCGTTTTAGAGTAACATGAAATATATCATTATTAGGAGGTTTCATATGCTTTATATAATTCATCTATAACTTTAAAAGTTAAAAGGGTAGTTTTAATAGGCACTTTGTAGTTTGATAATGGTTTTCGATGAAAGTTTGATAATGGTTTTCGATAAGAACTCAATCTGTTTAGTTCTCCAACCCAAGAAGTTTTGTTTCTCTCAATATTAGTTTTTGATTTGGAGAGGTGCCACCTTTATCAGTTTTAACCTCTGAATATTTTCTTAAACAGGTCGAGTGAATATTATAGAGTATCTGCAAATCCGAGTTTCGTGTGATTTCACCACAAAGATGTGGGGCCCAGACCACATGTTCTGATGCAAGGATATATCAGCTGAACAAGGTACAAAATGGGACCCACTTTCATGTTACAATATCATATCACATTGTCCACTTTCTGAATATCTTTTCATGAGTATCTCATGCAGTCTCAAATGCATGCTAAAGTTCAAAACTTGCATAAATCGCAGGTGATAATACGAGTTTAATCTGGGTTTTCAACTTGTTTAAAGATTAACATCAAGAAGATCTTGAGATGGCTGACAGACCGAGGCACAAACACAAACACCATGGGTTCACCATGCCTCTGACCCGTTTGAGCAAAAGAAACATCAGGTTGGTGGATTTGTTTGCTCGTCCTTTGCCTTCGAAATAAATTTTGGTTCCTCGTTTATTAATTATATTCTTTTCATCTTTTGATGTAAAATTTTGGTATCTTCGGCCTGACGAGGATCATTCTTTATATCCTGACGAGGGTAACTCGTGGGCCTTCTTGATCCGCGTGATCCCAGCATTGCTAAGGATTTACATATTTTGGTTCATAAATATAGAGAAAATAAGTACATATCTAAACTTGGTTGTAGCCCGGTGATACGAGGCAAAGCCTCTTCTAGTAAACCCAGGTTGAGACCTGGTAGATAGTGGTTTAAGTTTAAAGAGTAGTATAGGATTGGCGTTCAAATTTTTTTTAGTGTAATATTTTTGGAAGATTGTACTTCGGCAATATATTTTAAAGGCAGGACAAAGAGGATGAGAGTTATAATAAAAAAAGTTATTAGCCAGAATTGATCTATGGCTTATTACAAAAGGATCTGGAATCATATTCCATTCTTCTTTTTCATATAAATCTTTTCATATCTTATAAGATAATTATTAGAGCTGTGTTGCAAACTTAGTTGACTCATATCTAAAGATGTATACTTGTGTAATATTTGTTATATGCTATTCGGGCCAGGATCCATCTTACATGCATATCTTGGTTTAGAAAAACACGAGGCGTTTTAAGTCTCAGATGCCGAGAATATAGGTGCATGCACCATGGACGTACATGTTATATGTTACATGTACAACCAAATAAACATTGTTGTAAAAATTGCTAGGTGCTAATCGGATTGGAATTTTATTTGTAATTTTCATATATTTCTGTGTATATGTATACATATATATAATTAAATTCAAAAAAATTCAAACATTAACATCTTTTTTCCAATTCTAACTAAAATTGACTGATTTTGACCAGAATTTGGGCAATTTTGACTATATTTTGTAAAAACTTGGACCAATTTTGACTGTTTTTGGCTGAAATCGCCAAGGTTAGTGGCTGATTTCCGATAATCCCCGATTGATCGATGTTTAGGACCGATATTTAAAACACTGCAAATAAGTTAAGTTGTTTTTATATGTTTTACGTATAAACATTTTCTATCAAGTAAACCTTTCATAATTATTCATTGAACATAATTCTGACCTATAAGTACATGAGATGACACCTCAAGCCTCTGGTGCATTTTCCTTGAGTGGATACTTGAAATGGGTTATCTTATCTAATATATTTTAAAGTTATTCTACTCGACCTCAACCCATTCGTGAATCTTCTCAAGCAACACTCGAGTAGTCGAGTATACAGGTGCACAAAACTGATATTGGGTCCAAATGGTTTGGTTTTGAAACTGGACCGGATATATTCATCCTTGGTCAAAACCTGTTGGCCGAATCCAGTTCAGTTTGAAAACCGGCTTCTAACGGAAAACAATACCAGATCTGCTTGGTTTGATTTTAATGTATTTAATATTTATTAACTACTGGTTCACCCCCAACTGGTATGTGCTGCTCTGATTGAGCATGGATATAAGATGTTATGTTGGGCAATATGACAAATTTCATCTTTTGATTGTTGAATACTAGTTTTTCTTTTTCTTTTTTTCTTAAAAGTTATTACTTATGCAGTTATGTTCATGCAAGTTGCATCATATCATATATATGCCTTACTGTCTAGAGATTCGAGAGATTATTGTAATCTATGTTTTAAGACAGAAATAGGAGTTTCTGTTTTAGAAAAATATATTAAAATAGCCCATTTTTACTCGAAAATCTCTAATATTTTAACATGTTGTGGTCGTTTTAAAACATTAATCTATATAAAACTGTAGGTGGTAATAAAAGAAAATGTACATGAAAATCTCTGAAAATATTTTTTTAACTAACGGGTATAAACAATGCCTGACGAGTAATTATATGGTAGATACCTGATAGGTATTGGTTCGAGTGTGGGGCATTTACAATCAATTATAAAACTGAGACTTACAAATACCCATTCCGAACACATCATATTGCCATACCCGGAGCCAATGTCTACCAAGGTGATTCGTCGTGGGTCGTCGTGGGTCATCAAGGACAACTTGAATTCTGACCGATATAGCCTCAAACCATATCTTATTTGACATGTTTTTTTTTCGCCCTTTCATGGATATTGTTTTCGTCTGAAGTCAGTGGTCAAAACTCAAATATGCATCCATAATTCCTGGTAAAAACCTGACTGGTGGATCGAGCTCTCTTAAACAAAAGATAGGTTTTATCGTTTACATGCCATTAGGCTATTAGCTATATATATATATATATATATATATATATATATCATATATGGGCTTTCTATACCTTGGTTCTTTTCAGCATTTCTTCAATAATGTCTTTGGGCCGGTATATGGTGCTCTGGACTCTCCCCTAATTTCATCTCTTTAACTAGTTTTTCCCTAGCGTGAGGAGTTTAGTTATTATTTCTCATGCCACGTGGTATCAGTTTGGTTGTTATCGCTTCGCTCAATGAAAACTATATAAACAAATACTATAACCAGTTCAGATAATACCGGGTGTTTTTAGCACATAATCGGTTTGGTTTGTAACGATACCATAATGATAAGATAACCACAATTGTTATAAATTACAATATAATAAATACTTGATTTTGAGAACTGATTATTTTTCAGAAAAATATGATGTTGACAAAAAAGTAAACTAAGTCAACCGTACATTTTATTGATAAAGAAAGTTAATTAAGGAATTTACTACAAAACATCAAACCTGTAAAGCATCAATTATATATGGGTATGAGGGGTGAAGTTTAAAAGTTATAAAAAAAACTGAACCCATTAAGCTTGTTTTAAAATTATTATAACTATCTTTTATAGAAAAATTTAAAAGATGAAGTTATTTTAAAAAGAGGGAAAACATAAAGATGATGAGAATGATTATTATTCATTTTAGATCTAAGTGCTAAAAAAAATTAGTGGCATAATGATAAATAATTGAAACCTTAAATGATTGAACAATGATATTTTAGCCTTAATCACATTTTCAAGTTTCATCTTTTTTTAAACGTTAGTAGTTTTTACATGCTAAATTATTATTATTGTTTAAAAAATTACACCATAAAAACAAATGTTTTTTTATTTTTAAAACGCATATAATGCAGATACATAAAACAAAGTTTTTTTTCATATTATTTCAGTTCATTGTGTAATCTTCGTCAGATTATTGTGTAATATTATGTCATTATGTCTAATACTGATCTATATGTTTAATATTGTGTCTTTCTAAAATAATAAATTTTAAATAACACCATGTTGAAAATGTAATTTTTTTATGTTTTCCAGTTTATTATGTAATCCCGATCATATCATTATGTAAGACTTATCAAGCAGCTCATTATGTTTGTTACTAGTCATCAAGTCTAGTGCTTGTCATTATGTTATTATTGTTATCTATTATGGCTAATGTTAACTATTGTGTTATGTATTTTTTTACTGATGATTTTTTAATAACACAATATTAAAAAGTATAAAAAAATACATGTTTTTAGTTTATTGTGTAATGCTCATTAGATAATTGAGTAATCCTCTTCAATTTTAGAAGATTATACAATGAACTGACAAAATTACAAAAAGAGTTAAAAATGCGAAAAAAAACTTTATATTTTTACATCAATAGCATACCTAATGACTAAACATAATCGTTCTTGTGATGGAATTTAAAAAAAAAATAAATAATATCATTTGTAAAATTTACAAGCATTAAAAAATATAAAACTTGAGAAGGGAACTATTATTAATTTTGTACTCAATCTAATTTTGATAAGAAAACATGTGTCAAAATCTCAAATGTTTCTTACAATTTTAGTTTTCAAGACTTTGTAGTTAAATCTTTTTCAAATTTAAAACCATCAATGCTTCACTATTTTTTAGTAGACTTTAAATATATTAAAAAGTCAAGTTTAAGCTATATATCGATACAAATAATTGTCACGTTTTTTAGAGTGAATTATCATTATTACCGTGGTTTGTTCATATTTAATATTTTCAATGTAAAAAAGTTTTTTTTTTCATCCGGCTCCTCAAGGTTTTAGAAAATTAACGTTTTCGTTCAAAAATTAACTTTGTTAATTTAAAATGTTAAATATTTTATCGAGGTAATTATGTAAAACATTTTATCATTAAAATGTTAAATAAAAAGTTTTTTTTGTTCATTTGGCTCCTTAAGGTTTTAAACATTTTAGCATTTGTGTTAATGTATTGTTGTTAAAATTTCTTTCATATGTTATTGTTCTTTTCACGAAACTTAAATCAATCATTTTATCTTTTTATCGTCTGACTTTTCATCATGACTGAATCACATGATTGTCATTTTCATCAGCGGGGGAGGAGGATGAACCTTGCTTTTTGTGACGATCGAGATCCCATTTCAAATAAGTTGTATAATAGTGACCATCACCTCTAGTTGCCATCTCCTTTATGTTGCGACTTAGTTTTACTTGATTTTTGTTATGAAATTGAATGCTTTTGTTTTGTAGTTTAAGGAAGTAATTTATCAATTTATATGTTTAACAATTTAAATTAACGGAGTTTATTATTATTTTTTTGGATGGAAATAACAACTTTTTTGAAACCTCAGAGAGTCTTATGCAAAAAGAATATTTTTTTAATTAAAATTTATACTAATAAAGCAAAATATCTATCAGCATGATTATGTTCTAGCATGTTCAAATCATCTATACCTAGGCTCCATCTAAGAGTGTATACGTGTGCTCACCACAATACATTACTATTTTTGGGAAAAATCTTGATTTCAAAAATTTTTTCTTAATAAATACTTATTTAATACTATATTATAAAAATGTTGAATATAAAATATCAAATTGGTTTAATGTCATTAACAATTAACAATTATTAAATAAATCATTGCATCCTTACGTCCTATGTCCTCAATCCTTGTTTATGTATTGTGAAATTACTTGGTTAATTTGTTGGATAAACACTATATAATTGACCAAGATGTACGTGTTTATCCAAGGAGTACATTTTCAAGATGTGTCTTTTGAAAAAGAGATCCTATGAGATTTATCTAAACTTACTATAAAAGAGTGTGAAGTATTCAAATTGTTGTTTTGAATATACTTTATGAAGTTACTTTATCATGCATTTTATCACATTCAATATGATGCTACATCATGAATCAAAACATATAAAAAAATGTATAATATAGTTCTCATGAGGAAACAACATAATTAAAAAGAAAGATAAGTATATTTTTCTTTTACATCACAATAAGAAAAACTATAATATAACATTGTGATAATTGTAAGCACAATGAATAGTTGAGCACTATCATGAGCATATAAAAAATAAAAACTAACATATTTTTATATAAAAACCAGTTAGATATACAAACTCTATTAAAATTCTCATAATTTTTCCATCTCTTACATCACCGTCACATAATTATTTTTTCTTGTCATCATTTTCTTTAAAGTGTTAAAAACACTATTCCAAACTCGAATATTTTTAGTAGTTAAGTAATTAAATTAAATTTATTTATTATTTATAATTTAATAATTTCAAAAAATAAAAACTAATTAATTCAATAAATAAATTATTTTACTAAAATAATAGTTCCGCGAGATCCGTTCAAAATATAAAGGTAAATGAAAACTTTATTTTGAAAACAAGTTACAATTTTCGTTGAAATTTAATTGAGATTCTTTCACTTAGCCATAGAATGTTTAACAATCCAACAAAATATAAATAATTAACATTACAATTTCACTTAAAATTAACCAACCAAACACATTATCAATTTTAACAAGCTTTCGTTCCATATTCAATTTCTTTTTCAATTCAAATTCTTTCGCAAAACATTCTTTGAATTAAGTGGGCCTAGTGAAAAACTTTATATGTAGTTGTTATTTTAAAAAAACCTAACAAGCAAAATTTAGTTGAGTAAAATAAAATTAAATGCTAATAATATAATATAATACATATTAATGAAAGAATTAGCTTAAGTGTGCTCTTTTGATAGGCTAATTCAACAACAAAAAACTCAAAAAGAAAAAAAAACACAAGAACAACATCATCCGGAAGTTAGTCAGGGGCTCCTTAGTAGCTTGACTATGAAAAGGGCTTCTCGTGTGTGGAACTAATAAGTTGTTTCTCACGTGTGTAGGACCCTCACAACGAGCTTCTTTTGCTTTGTTCATATATGGGAGACAAAGTTGTCATTCGGTCTCAAAACGTGTCAAGCTATATATGTAGAGGAAGTGGTTCTTGTTTTTAATAAAGGCATTTCGAGGGCGATCAAGGATATTGTGGTTTGTGGGGGGTCTTTTTTCAGGTAATTAGGCGAGATATGGTACATCTGCACCTCTCTGAGCACATGATCGAGGATAGGAGTGAGTGGAGGCGTAGAATTAAATTTAAGGACTTTTAGGGGGATCTATAGGCAGAAAGGGTAGTTGAAGTCTTGTTGCGGGGCCTGATGTGTACGTACTCCACATCTGCCCTTTTTAGGTGATTCTTACTGCTCCCTTGATGTATGCTTTTTCTTTTTCTTTGCCGTATTCATTACCTGTTATATCTCTGTATGTTGTATGGCTATGTGCTGTATGATTTATTCTATGATGGTTTGCTATTGCTATTGCCTTTGCTATCGAGTCGGGGGTCTCTTTGGAAGCGATCTCTCTACCTAACAAGATAGAGGTATGACTCGCCTACACCTACCCTCCCCAGACCCTGCTTTCGAGTGGGATATACTGGGTTTGTTTGTTTGTTTGTTTGTTTGGGGATTTTTTTAGGGAATTTCAGTGGAGGTTGGCATCACTAGGGGTGTAACGAATTGAATTTTGAATTCCCGAATGAATTGAATTGAATTATTCGAATTTGGATATTTTGAAATTGGATTTGAATTCAAATTAGATTCAAAGGATTCTAATAGTATTCAAATTCAAATTCATCTTTGAATTCGATCCGATTGAAATTGGGTTTTCGAATTAGAATCGAATCAAATTTGAATTCCCCAATCTTAGTCTTTATTTTTAAAACTAATAATCTTTAATATCTTTAATAACTATAGAATAAAACATGATTAGAAAATATGAAAAATAAATTTAAAGTATTAAAAATATAATTGAATAAATTTATGTATACGTAGTTCATTTATATAAAATATAAAACTATATATATGAAATATAAAATATAAAACTATATATATGCATATATAAAAATATACTTATATTTTTAATTCGAATTTCTAATCAAATTAAATTGAAAATCACAAATTCAAATTTCGATTTGAATTCGATAACAAAATTAGGAATCGAATCAAATTTGAATTTAAAATTTTGACTTGAATTTTAAAGAGGTGATTTCCAAATCGAATTGAATTTCAAATTTATGATCCCGATTCATATATTGAACACTGGTAGGCATCACTTCTTACTCGATTTGAGGATTTGGGTTTATGATCGGCTGAAGATGTATCTACATATGCTTTTGTGGCCTTAAGGGCATAATATTGGAGTTTACAATAGCACATTCTTCAACTGCATATGTCACTTTCTAATTTTGATCTTAGTTGTTTCTCGAATAAGGACACTATCCCTCCTAAAGCTCAACATGCTTTGGTGATTGTCCTATTTAATGGAATCTTACATAAGTTGGGAGTGAATTTTGATCTATCCCCTCACCAAAAATTTGTGTTTGACTATCTATATGGTCCTCAAGATCAGGATTTTCTGACGGTCATCCCAATTAAAAATTTGGACTAACATATGTTGGATTTAGAGTACCAAACTATTCATAAGTACTAGGTACTGCTCCCTTTGTTTTTGGCTGATGAGCTTTGCCCTGTTTGTCACAAGGCTTGTTTGGATTCTTTTAGCGAGCATGTGGTCCATTGCAAGAAGCTACTTGTGTTTAAATATAGACATGATTTGATAAGGGATGTTCTATGTGATGTTCTTAAACGGGCATAATTTTTTGCTAAAAAAGGTCCTTGTGAATTTTCTAACAGGTCCATTTGAAGAGAAGTTTACTCTATGACCAACTAATATTCTTGTGTTTGGGTGGGGAGGGGGAAAATACGCTTGTGTGGACCTTACAAGAGTGTCTCCTCTTGTTAGGCTCATGGGCAATGGTTTTATTATGAGTCAAGCTATGCTAAAACAGAATCAAGCAAAGTGGCTAAACACAAGAAAGCATGTCTTAAGAATCAACACGTGGTTATTTCTTTTGCTTTTGATGCATTTGGTTTTCTAGCCCTACAGACTATGGACTTTTTAAACAGGGTCTAACGTATACTACGTAGTAACTTATCAGGCTCTAATACTAAAGCTTTGTTTTTAGTAATATCTTCAGTTTGGCTATCTAAAAAAGGGCCTTCACACAACTTATTAACCGTTTACCTGATACTTTATTGTAATCGTTTATTTGAAAATTTAAAGAAATTCTTTTAAAGTTGATAACTAAATCTGTTGGTTTTTGGACGGGTCGATTAGGAAGGGACGGTATTTGTGATCCAAAGGCAGACATATATATATATATACTTGAGCGGTAGCCTTCGCTACCCCTAACTTATTACAGGTAGTGTATAAAAATAATGGTAACAAAAGTTACGAATTTACGTTACCCCTGAGAAAAATTACGCTACCTCTATGTTTTTTAAACTTAAAACTTCATAGAAAGATTTAATTTCTATTAAAAAATTCTTGTAATTTATAACATTACATTCTATAAATACATACTCACTACTCATAACCCATTACCAAATAACTTAGAACCCAAAATACCATTACCCAATACCCATTGCCCAATCCAATACAATAATAAACCCAAAATAAAATTACAAAATATAAAGATAAAAGAGAATGCAAGATCGAGCAAACGAGCATCAGCGCACAAACTTCATCACTTCACCTGCTTGCTCCACCGCCCACTTGCCGGTTGTCGCCTACGCACTACACCACCAGCCACCGGAGTATCGAACCACCCACCTACGCCACTCATTCACTCAACGTAGCAAATTTTAGTTTTTACTCTTAGACTATGAAATTGGGGATTTAGGGTTTATGATATTTAATTTATAATATTTTTGTTTTATTTGTAATAAAAATTAGGGATATGAATTAATGATTTGAAAGATGAATTAGGCATTTGAATTGTATTATTTCTAAGTGCAATTTGTAATATATGTATGGTATTTGTTATAAAATTAAAGATTTAAAATATAAATAAACAAGTTATTGGTAACTTTTTTTAAAAGTAAATTTCAAGAGTAGAATATTGGTCTAATAATGATCATGAAATGCAAACAATTGATGATGATATTGGTTAAACTACTACTTCGGGTTTAATTCCTTCAAGAATTGGAAAATCGATTTAATGAGGTATCAACTACGTTGGTAAAAAACATGTTGGGTTTAAATTCATGCAATGGGTTTTCTATGACATGTCTAAAATAGTGGCCTTTTCTGATATGTATTCGATTGATTTTAATCTAAATAAAAGATGGGTATTTTAAGTGAGCTGAAGGTCTTTTATCACTCAATAAAAGAAGATGATAGATTTTCAAAATTAAATGGAATGTGTTGCCTTTTTCGGTTAATGGTGAAAACCGAAAAAGATCTTTCTTTTCCTTTGTTTTATCGGACAGTGAAGCTAGCATTGATTTTATAGGTGGTAATCGCAACCATTAATAGATTCTTTTCAAAAGTAAAGCTTATCAAGACGGATTACGTTATCGAATGGGGGATTTGAACAATGTTTTAGTATATGCGATTGAAAGAGAAACATTTGATAAAGAAACAGATGAGGATGTAATGATTCGTTTTCAATCTATGAAAAAACCGAAGAGGAGAATTCTAATATCTATTAGATATTTGTCTAACTTCCTTTATTATCATGTTTTTTCCTTTTATTTATATAAATGTACATGCAGAACCGGTTATGATTTAAACAACAGTTTCACAGTTAGAGATTATCAACTAAACACACTTACTAGATTAAATAAGAAACCAGACAGTGAAACAATAAATAACAAGTAGTAACACTCAAGAACAGTAAAATTGATTTTCAAGGTTGATGTATATTACTCTTAAGTGTTTACAAGTGTTATAAAGCTTAGTCCTAAGATTGATACATGAGATACTTTATACTAAAACTTACAGTCGAGCATACTTTGAATGTCAGCTAGAAACTATTCTAAACAATAAGATCAATGTAAAGTCAAAAAAACAAATTGACTTTTGACATGTGGTTATAATAGATCATAACTCATATCCTATTTTAATATAATAAAGATGAAAGTACTAAAGTAAGAAGTTATAGAAAAGAGACCATATTGTGCGGTTGACAAAAGTAAAAAGATAATCACCAACTTATATAAGTTAATGAGTATTCAGAGTTAATAGAGGAAAGGTCTTCTACTTTTATCAAAAGTATGTCGGTCTTCTTAGTGTTCGAAAGAGTTCAGTCTTTAAGCTTCGGAAAACTTCACTTTGGCTTCAAAACATTTCTATCTTTAGGTTCGAAAGATTTGACACTTAGTTATTTTTCTTTGCACATAGTCAAATCTTCCGAAATACTTCCTTCCTTGTACTTTAGTGCATGCTGAGAGATCTTGGTTAGCATCAGCCTTTAAGATAATCATCTTGATCTTATAGTACGGTAAAATTTTTTTACGTTATTCCTGAAATTGACTTCTAGATCCCCCACTATTGTAATCGGATCCAATCATCCCAATTCTCACTCTGTGTTCCCTAATAACATGTTGTATCCATTGCCTTCATGTTATAGCTAAATGCCTAAAATGTCATGCATAATTCAACTTTCGTTTACCTTGAAGTATCAAGGTTTTGGTTGGTATCTAAGTAAGCGCTCTATGATGTGTAGTGATCGAGGTTTAGGTAGATACGAACTAATTTTTCACGTTTAGGTGGATGCCTTGCTAATGGTCATCAAATTTTCGATAGTCATCAAATGAATAATGAAGGGATGTATTGAGTACAGAACCCTTGTATGTAAAGATTACATTGATGCTTGTTATACTTATCAAGAAGATATCTAATATACCAACTACCATTTAGATCATAAAATGTTTGATATTATTATGACATTATTTTAACATGTTGACATATACGACGAATTCACATATGTACATGTCATACTTGACCTATGCGATTGCGAGGAACAACCCTCCAACTTAGCGAGTTCCATCTCCCCGCCCCAATATAAAACTTATATGTCACAAAAGGTTTTTGTAAGCTTCAATCTAGGTCTCTTCTAACCATTTTTATCTTCATCTATAAAATGTATTGTATTCTTACACCAAACAACATAATCAAAGTAGCATGTGAAGCCCATCTTGAATCTATGTACCATCAAACTTATTTCTAAAAATATAACAACACATGGAAAATTTTAACAATTTCTCTTATTTACACCCATATTTTTCCTTAATTTCCGATTGCCATAATTTTATCACTAAAAATAGCAAGTTTTTGCTAGAACATACATACTACTTTTAAATTATAGAACAAAAATTAACACAATAAGATAAATTTTATAAAACAAAAAGTAAATTGAGTAGAATACAAAAAGAGTATTATTTTGTCCGTGATAATAAATGCAAGTTTCCCCACTCTCATCCATAAAACTTGAATTAATTGCTACCTATACTTGTGTCCTAGTGAGACCCACTAAGGTCACGCCATGGCCTCTCTTCATCAACTTATCACATAAATTTCCAACCACCCTTGTCACCCGTCTCTTTATATCTTGATTTTGACATTTGTGCTAACTTTTTATTTTATTTTTATATGTTTGTATCGGGTTTCGTTCCTTTTAACCTCATCATATGGATGACTCCAAGTTATTAGGGTATACGCTTACTAGAGCTGATGTGACATTGTTAGACGTGTGAAACGCTACCCCTCCTAGGTGTTAATGGGATAAACGAGGAGAGCGTGAGCAATTCAATGGTCGTGAGGGAAGTTCATGTTTACACTCGTGCCATCAGCGAGGTAGAACAAGCATTCTTATAAAGTATTCTTCGAATTTCCATGGCTACCAGTGATCACAAATCAACAAATGACAAGCGATAAATCAAGATTGAATAAAAAGACGTTACATACCAAACCCCCTATCACATTATATAAGCCCTTTAAAGATCACAAGCGCTACAGTTAAACAAGCAACACAAATTTCAAGTGTAATTCAACTATCACTAAAGATGTATTATAGTCTAATCACAATTCACATGACCCATGTGTGTGTATTATGTAATTAACTTTTCATATAAACACTAAACACACAAACAGCAAAACATCAAAATCAAACAATAACTCTAAATCTACTTTGGTACTAAGACGATAAAAAGGTACACATATCATAATCATAATTAAAATTTAAAGCTTTCCCCTTAACCTTAACAATTATTAGGCGAAAAACTAACAACCGATTTACTCAAATCGTAACCGACACGTGTCCCCTGCTGCTGCACATTCCCGATGATCGACAACGACGACTCCGTCGGAGCAAACGCCAGACAAAACTTCCCCCGTGAGTCCACCGGAATCAGGTAATTCTCCGGCCGCAACGGCAGCGTTTTACCTCCGGCGAACGTGAACCCCACCGTCGGCACCGCCACCCTCGTCAGCGAAGAGAAGTCGTAACAAGTGTCGAAAAGCGAAAACCCATCGGTGGGCTTCAAGCTTCGAGCTTGCTGAGTGAACGCGTCACGGAGCGAGTTGTACGCCTGACTCTGCAACCGAGTCACGGCGGTGCCGGAGTCCACGATCGCTCCGCCTCTGCCGGAGTCGTCGACGGAGAAGATCGACGGAGGGATCGACAACGGCCGCCCACCGACGGTTATTCCGGTCAATCCGACGTATAAATACGTTTTCACTCTAGGGTTCCGCAGAAGCGGCGCCGTGACGGAGTTCGCCGGAGTTGCAGAATTGAACTCCAGAGTCGACGATTTGGAGGAATCACGATCAACGAGACAGTACGAGAACGACGTCGCTTTGATCTGCGACGGTAGCGACAGCGGACCGCCGCCGAGGGCTAGAAGTCCGGCGGAGCCGACGAACAACCCTTCGTTGTCGTGACCACAACCCATCGCCACCATGGGGACGGAGCCTGAGTTCCCGAACGACACCGTTTCCGTCACGAAGTCGCCGACGGTGAAGGAGCCGTCGCCGTAGGACACCTGGTATAAACAGACGTTGGTCCGGCAAGCGGAGACATCTAACGATTGGCATTGGTTGGAGTTGCAGGGTAAGACGTTGTACGAGGTTGAAGCAGATGGGTTGAAAATCGGGTCGGATTGTTGGTAGCAATCGGAGCACGGTTGACATTGGAGCCAATTGACGTCACTTCCGGTGTCGATCACCATGTAGTACGATTTCGCCGGAGTACCCAATCCAACACGAGCGAAATACTCCCCACTCCCCTGAGAAATTCCCGATGTCACCGGAGTTGTTAAGTCTTCAACTTTATACATCGGATTTGAGTTTGATTTTGTGGGTTTCATCTCCGACGAGTTGACGCCGGAGATGGCCAGATCGAGGTTAACGACGAGTGAGGTTACTCGGCGCGAGTCACGGGCGAGTCGGGCGAGGGTTAAAGACTCGTAATCATGGTGTTGGTGGTGTTGGTGGTGGTGGTGGATGGAGGATCTGGGGTGTATAGTGAAGGATAAGGGGGACGATGGGGTTTCAGTTTCAGATTGGGGTTTTTGGTAGAGGAACGATGGGTTTAGGATGTTGAGGGCTTTCTGTACGGTGGTGGTGACGTCGAGG
>BJCM01166142.1:0-18284 GCA_018326385.1 Flaveria bidentis | reverse complement strand
ACCAATATCTTTTGAAGCCAAAGATGAAGTCTTCCGAAGCTTCAGAGACAAAGTCTTCCGAAGCCAACACTTGAAGACAGATTTCTTCCGAAGACTTTTAGTATACATGTTTTATCTGATGTACTTTACATAAAGCTGGACCCCCTTTCCGCTGCAACTCTGTAAAGTCACCAACTTACATGAGTTGGTAAAAAAAGTCCATGCTTTTAGTAACTGTACATTGAGGTCTTGAATCTGTAACTTTCTATTTCATATACTTTATCCTTTTTGTAATAGATAAGAATGTGAGCTATGGCATGTCATTGTCACTAGTCAAAAGGCAATCTGCCTTTTGACTCTACAATTGATTTTGTTTTGTGTCTAGTCAATTGTATCCAGCTGACCTTCAAAGTATGGCCGGCTGTAGGATGTAGTATATGTATCTCAAGTACTTGTAACTTTCTATGCATGCTTTGTAACACTTGTAATAGAATTTGAGAAAACAATATACTGCAATCTTGAAAACCATCTACTTGTGTATCTTGTTCTCTTGTTCTATCTCTTACTTACTTGTGTTCTTAGTGTCTTTACTTGTGGTTAATATAGTTCATTGTTTGATTAAGTTAAGTTACTCTCCTCTTTGTGTTGTTGTGTTGTAAGTGACCACCCTTCACCGGTCCTACAACATCCCAATTGTAAGGTAAAGAGAATTAAAGAGGAAATCAGTAGTTAGAGTTTAGTTCTACCATCTACAAGTGATTATAAAGGTGAAATCATCATCGGGTAAGTGATTATCCAATCCTTTCCTAGTAACTTGAGTTTTAACGGGGTTTAAACCTAAAACATGTATTTATGGAAGTTATGTATTTGGCATTGATCAATAGCTTAGAAACATCTCACATGATGATTAGAATTTATAACATGTTGATTAGGTTTTATTAGGTGTGTATTTGACATATTAGAAACATCTCATATGAATATTATGTTGAAATTATGCAAATAGATGATTTTGGATATAATAAACTATATGATAACCGAATTGGTCATAAGGTCACTTTGTTGTAGTTGTGCTACAAGAAGCATATTTTGATAACTTTGAATGATCTACAGGTGCTCAAGT
Source organism: Flaveria bidentis (assembly GCA_018326385.1). NCBI lineage: Eukaryota > Viridiplantae > Streptophyta > Magnoliopsida > Asterales > Asteraceae > Flaveria > Flaveria bidentis. The sequence goes on along the minus strand of BJCM01166142.1, from coordinate 17,185 downwards.
TAAATTAGCAAAGGTTGGTGAATTAGGAGCTTTTCATTATCAAATAGAGTATAATAGAGTTTTCATAAACATTGTATACATCAAATTTATCCATTTAAGAATATATTTGTTTTGTTTGTCTAGTTCTTCAATTTACATATAAGTAGCCTATTTGATAGTTTGATTGTACGGTCAAGATTGTATTCCTATGTTTAATGTGTAACCTTCTAGTTCTAGTTTCTACATGCAATATATTGTGTGTTATTAATTCTTTGATTGAAATTGAAAGAAATTTTGAATTAGGAACATTTAATCCTTACTCATTATAGGACTTAATTTTCCTAAAGCAGAAATTGAGATCATTTGATCCTCACTCACTTGATGGGAATTGAGGACATGCTTCTCACATATTTGATAAGGAAAACATATTATTGTGTGAGTTGTGGGTGTAGTTGTGTAATATATTAGGAAAAGTTGCATGTGTATATGTGCATAAGACTTGCTTCCAAATTATGAATATAATGTGCTAAGCGAGTTTGGATTACATTTATACATATTTGTATGTTAATTGTTAAATAACCCGCTTGCTAGTGCATGATGACTACTTGAGGTACTTTGAGGAATTGTGGCACAATTTGGATATATAAACAACATAGGCTTGCACTAGAAAAGTTGTAGGCTTACTATACAAATGCATTTTTTGGCCTATTGTAATGTACAATCTGTAGTAGAAAATATGTGTTTGTTAGAAATCATAGCCTTACGATACTCGATTGTAGGCTTGTCATGTCTCTATTTAGCATTGCTAACGTGGGTGTGATGTATACTTTCAAGTATAACAACTAAAGTAGGTTAAGAATGAGTAATGGGGTCATGAAATGAGTTAGCTTTGATGCCGAAACTCATTAAATGATCTTTTATTTATTTGTATCTAGTTTACTCTATATCATGTGTGGTTATCTTGTTTAATGAAAAAATAGTAAAACATAATATTTTGTAAATATAAACCTTTTTAGTTGTTATAAAAATTATAAAATGACATTTGTTACTAATAAGGCTTGGTGAAAATCGTAAAACAATTAGCATTTCTGAACAGTCAGAGATTTTGGTGAAAATGACATTTTGCTGCTATTCAATAAATCATTTGAATATTTTGTTTCTATACTTTGAAATGTGTATTATACTACTAGTTATACTTAAAAAAACATAATAGAAACATTCAGTGCATTGAAATTTGTATACTATTGAATACAAATACTTAATGCATTGAGTATTAATAGTAAAATGGTTATTTATATATTAATCCAAAGTTTTATATTAACTTAACCTACTTTAAGTTTTTAAGTTGTCATTTTTAACCTTTTAAGTTTTTATAAAACTTTAAGAAATACCACTTTGACCCCATTAGGTTTTTAAAACTTTGAGTTTACCTGTCGTACATTTTTTCTTAAAAAAATATAATTTAGAAAGCGAGTTGGGATATTGTATTTTTACGTAATCTAGTTTCTCTACATTATGACATAAGTTTTGTCGAAAAAGAGTTGGGAAATATAAAACATTGTGTGTTAATTTTTATGTACGCTTTAAGTTGGTTTACGTTTCGACGTAGATTTTATTCGAAAACAAGTGATGTCAAATATAACATGCTTTTGTTCACCAATATAAATTCAAGTAACTCTATATCCAATGTAAATTAAATTCAGAACCGAGTCGATACAATAGTATTTTATACATTATCACGTCGAGCACGACCCTCGCCGCAACACGCGGGTTTAATTACTAGTTGACAATTTAATAATACAAAGTCAACAACAATATACAATAAAAATTAAATTTAAAAACAAATCATCTCATGTCATTCTTCCCTTTTAGCTTTAAATTTTTTCTTCATACCGAGTGGTGAATCTAACAAAAGATTCAAGTTTAAGTGGGATTTTGAACAATTCAAGATGACATCAAAAGGATGTCTAATAATTTGACCTTTGAGCTATCCTATTGGTCCATAAATGGACCAACAATTTAATCAAAGACATTTTTCCCCCTTTAAACATTTTAATGTGTGGAGTCCAACTCTTCAAATCATTTCTTTATTCATTCATCCACTTGTGACACATGACTTCCATTAATAGTGACCATTTTTTTCAAATAAAATTTTCATATTTATACAATTTTCTTTTATGTTATACAAGTTAAATAATGAATCAGTATGTGATTTTATTGAGAAAACTTAAAGTGATACATAAATAGCAGGCTATTAAGAATATTTTCTTGAAAGGGGATACAAGTATGTATCCAAACTCATATTCCGTAGGGCTTTTGTGAGCCCCTTGATATTTATCTCCGTATCAATAGTAATTAGATAGTCTCGATCACGACTTACTACTTAGATTCGAATGGGATTGCCACTGAGTTATGGCTCGGGTCTTGCTGATGGGCATTTAACCGTTGCTAATGAGCTCCATGGATGCTCATGAGTTACCACTGGCGTGTGGTTGCTGTTATTCCTACCGCTTGGGTAATCATTGAGTGGTGGCTATTCTTCGTTCCCACTATGATTTCAACTAGTGTCGTGAATTGAAATTTCATTTTCTTCACTTATATGGATTTGAATGTAAATAGATCTTGTCAATTACAAGATTAAATGTGTAGCTTTGCTTTTTAATTGTGTAAATATAAAATGAACATCAAGGTTATTTTTTGATAACGATTAAAACGAGATTATGCTCAATCACACTACATCAAGAGAACGAGCAAGGCAATAATCTTTCACATAAATCATGTCGGAGCCTCATTATGTATCATTGAATTAACATGTCTTGTAATTCATTTTCTTAATGGTATTGTAGTAAAAAATTCTCATACGAATAAAGAGAAGTTCTTGTTTGTATGAGTGGCTTTTTAATACTATAAATTACTTGTTTTCCTTACATTTTTACTATGATTTATGTTTGAAATTTTAAAGTTTTCACAAAGAAGTAATGCTTTGGGTTATAATTATAAAAATATGTAACAATCTGTTATAAAAAATAAAATTAGTGGTTTGTTTATAATCAAACACTCTCAAGATTATATCATGTTTAACCTATTTGACTATATTACATGTACATAAAATGATTATTTAAGGAACCTGATATTTACACACCTGCCATTATAAATTAACACTTTTATAATATTACATGAGTCGTATAGGGTTATATGTAACGTATAACCCTCTGATAGCTCTCTTGAACTTTCCTCGGTTTTAGTATTGTCGATCTTATACGCCTCATATAGAGCAATACGAGACGTATAGGGGATGACAATTTATAATGATGGGAGTCTTAATATTAGTACCTTATATAATGTTTCAAAATTCCCTCGTATAATGCATGGTAGATAAAATTTAACGAGTCCATTACCTTGACTATGTTTTTTTTCTTTTTTTTCCTTCTTTTTTATTACAATTTTGTTATATTTTGGAAACTAGAGCGATGGCTAGCCCTTCTGCTTTGACGGTTTATTAGTTCAACTACTCAACAATCAAAGTCTTAAAACCAGTCGCCAGGTAAATTTATGTTCAACGCGTTAGCTGGTAATCATGTCATAGACATTGATTGTTCTTCATTTAACCTCTCATATCAACTAATAAGGTCATTGATTTGCAATTTGTAATCTTCTACAAAAGTAACACTTTTTGGCTAGAGGACTTGTAGCCTGTAGGTCCTTCAGGACTTTAGACAATGTTAGTAGTTTATATTCTTGAAAGATCTAGATGTCATATATATATAAAAAGTTAAAAAGTAAAAAAGTTAAGTGCTCTATAAAATTATTTCAATTGTTACTTTAAAAATTATTTCAATCAAGAATATATATAATAAACGGTTAAAGAACTCGAGATTCCCAATTGTTACTTGGATCGAAAAAATTGCTTAAAACTTGGTAAATAAAAGTGACAAGTTATACTTAAAAGTTTGAAAGTTATAAAACTTTATCGTGATCATATACTTTTTATCTTGTAAATAAAAAAAGTTCTTTTTCATAGTGGTACTATGGGTTATTGAATGCAATCATATTGGCATGCAACCTTTTAAAACTTTCGATCCCCTCCGATACTATATTCTAATGAGTCTAGCCTTTTTTTTCCTTTTTTTTTTAAATTTATATTATCTTATTAGTATTTGGGTATATTAATTGTTGGTGAACGGATATACGTTCACCTACAGTTTCTAAAGTAACGGGACACATCAGTACAATGAAATTCATTGTTTTTTTGTTTATACGAGCAAGAAAAGGAGGTGACGATACCTTTTAAGGATAGATCAGCACCCCTAGGCCCTAACACTTTACATCTGGCATTGTTGCTAGTATGATTGTCGGCATGGTCAGGGTGGTTAAGCCATTTTGTATCAGAGAACATATATCAACCGACTATATTGTTGTTTCCTATGATGTCTGTCACGTATTATTGTGATGTGAATCTCTTTATATGGACCATAGATCGAGATCCAAGTGAATATACGTGATGTCGTGATTGTAGGTGTTCAAGTAATGTATAGCTGGTCTAGACCAAAAAGGTTTAAGCGTGTATACGTTATTATAATTAATAAAATGTAAAAGTAAAGTAATCCTTTTATACATTAAACGTATATTGATGACTACAAAAAGCAAACTAGTGATTTATTAAAAATAAAGCCAAGGATGATGACTTATAAAAGTGGGTTAAAAGTTGTATACAGCTAAATGTGAAAGGGATATCTTAATTACCACTCAAGGGTGTATCGATTTATATAATATAATACGTAAACAAAATCGGTTAAATAAAATTACAATTAATCTAATTTTATATTACTGTGAATATGGTAAAGTATATTAAGATGATAAAAAATTAAGACACGTTTGTGATATAAAAATCGTAAGAGTTACCCGCATTCTTAAGTTCATATTTTTATAAAAATGTTTATGTACACATATGGCTTAAAAAATACGTGGAAGTTAAAAATACAAATTCTATTTTATGTACAATTTGTACAAAGGAGAAGTATAATTATCACGTAATAATTATTATGTGTTACGTAATTAAGTAGCATACACGTTATTCAATTACGGTGGAATGATCACGCACATGTTTGATTATTTTATACTTTTCACATGATAATTCCATCATAATATAATTAATCATGTGTAATTTAATTACGTAAAACATAATTTTTCTTGTATGATAATTTACACCTCTACTTTATACACTTCATATGTAATATAGATTTTATATAATAACATTGTTGACATATTATTGTCATAATAAAAGACTAAATTCACTTGAGTACCATTTGCATTGTGTGCAAAGAGAAAATGTTATGTGGAAATTCTGCCTAGTGTCAATTACCACCAACAAATGAAAAAGACTAACATCATTTACGATGTTGAATTATAATATAGTATATGTGGTAGAGTATTTATTTATTTAATTTCTCAAATTCTTATATGAAAAGAATAACATAGAATAATGGTATACAATTAGTTCATGGCTATAATACAAGTCATTTAAGCATACATATATGATATATACACATCTAAATAACTAAATCATGAAACTTAAAAGGATTTTCATTTTCATTTTCATTTTCATTTTCATTTTCATGGCTATAATACAAGTCATTTAAGCATTCAAAGTTGTCATGCGGTATGAATACGTGGGAGCCTCAATAAAACATCTATGAGATAAAAACTTCGCCTATTTAGGAACTGAATCATGAAACTTAAAAGGATTTTCATTTTCATGTACAAACACCAATAATATCTTTTCATTGTACATTTTTTTTTGTCAAACTCAAGCCTATGTTCTTGGTTAAAAGCAAACAATTCAGAAAACCGAAAACCGTTATGTGATTATCTTGAAACCATTTGAGTGTGTTTTCTAGCCCACCACTTATAGATGTTACTACGAAGAACAAAAGGACATGTTCTCAAATATATCATGTGTGGTGTTATGTAAATCACTTACGGGGAATGGACCACAAATATTCAAAATCATTGCTCGTGTTTCTACAATTTGTTGTATCTTTATACTTCATGTAATTATCGTGTATACATATGGCATGCACCTAACATCTTAATTTTATATAACCTATCTTATGAGTATTTCACCAATGACTCTAGTTTTATATACACTTAGACAATTCATATTAAGCAACTTAATATAAAAGTTAATATATTTGTATACACAAAATTATTCTATGCGTTCATTTTTTTCATTAAAAACACAATAAGTATTATATAAAACCCACCCTAAAAATTTAAATGAGAGACAAAAAGAAAAACTTAAAGGAACTTTTATACAAAAAAGAAATCCGCTAGACATATATAAATAGCGGTTCAACACTATCTACAAAATCAAAATTATCTACATATATTAATTAATATATGTAAAACATTAATAGCATGTCACGTAATACGAGACACCAATACAAATACAAATCAGTATATAAAGTGTATATCCCTTTTCACAAGTGGCTTTATTTATTATCATAAATAAAAGACTAAATTCACTCGAGTACCATTGGCATTGTGTGCAAAGGAAAAAGGCTTTGTGGAAATTGTGCTTAGTGTCAATTACCACCTACAAATGAAAGAGACTAACATCATTTAAGATGCTGAATTATAATATTGTATATGCGGTAGAGTATTTTATTTTCTTTAAAAGTGTTCTTATTTGAAAAAAAAAACATAGAAAAATGGAAGTTGATTTGTAAAGGAAAGAAACTTGTGTATACCTATATAAAATACAAATAGTCGAGACTATAACACAAGTTATTTAAGGGGGTGTTTGTTTTTTTTCTTCTGAGAATTACTTCTTGAGCACTTTTGTCTACGTCGCGTAGACATTGAGGTCTGCAGATTATTTGTTTTTCGGGAGATTTTCTCTAAAAAATGTCTTTCAAGGTCTTTCTGAGATATGTGTGAAGAAGACATAATCATTCATTTCTAACCTCTTCTACCCTTCTCCTTCCCCCTTACCATATTCCAGCAGCCACCATAGGCCACCGTCACGACGCCCAGTAGCCCTCCCGTCGCAACAACCTTCCCGTCCCAGCCCTCCTGTCACTTCTGACAAGGCTGTCGCCGATGTTGGTGGTGTTTCCGATGGTAATGAGATGAAGATGATGAATCATCCTAGTGGTGGTGGTGGTGGTGGTGGTGAGGAGGAGGAGGAGGAGGGAGATGATGATGGTGGAGAGGAGGAGGAGGGAGATGGTGATGGTGGATGAATATGCCATTTTTAATTACTAATTATTTTTGCAGTATTTTAGATGTTAAAAAAACAAATAATTTTTTTCTTGCAAACTGTAGACGTTTGCTCCATTTCTTCTGTTATAGATGTCTGCAGATGTGGTGCGTAAACTACAAACATTTTGATGCAGGTAAAACAAACAACACTTAAACATATATATACCTACTAAGAGAAAATTTCACATAATACTAATCAGGTTTCGCATATATTCTATTAAAGTCAGCTTACAGCTTTTTTTCTTTATATAATCATTCAACTTCCATTATGTGTTTTAGTTCTAGGTAATATTCATATAGGGGATGGCCCCTTTGAAAACTGGTTTATAAATAGATTACATATATGTCAACACGTATTACAAATTGTACAATTAAGAATTACATACATGTAGGGGTTATGTATATGTAAGTACGTGTTACCAAGTGTAAAACTAAGAGTTTCGTACATGTAACTCATTCAAGTTATGTATATGTAAGGAGTTTCGTCATCATCGTCGTTTTCGAAGTTATATATATATACATACATATATATATATATACATATATATATATACATATATATACACATATATATATACACACATATATATATACATATATATACATATATATACATATATATATATACATATATATACATATATATATATATATACATATATATATACATACTTAAAAATAATATTGAAGTTTACTAAAATATATTTTAAACAATAATAAAGTTAAATTTATTATAAATTATGTGATTTGGTAGTGGTGACTTTCATGATTTTCAGTCGTAAGCATGGTTTTCTTTTGATCTCTCTTCTATTTGTATATATGTTTAAATTGTTTATATTACTCTTCTATTTGTATATATGTTTAAATTATTTATATTCAAAATAGGTTAATGACAAATTTTGTTTTCTAGGAGCATGCATAGTATGTTTCTCGAGTATATTTTCTATATTACACAACATGGTTGTAAATGATTGTGATTAAATAAAAGAGAAAATGTTACTGTTAATCTATATATTTGAGAAAAAAACTGTTCACTCTTTTAAGTTATTAAATATTTTTGAAAATGGTTATGAGTTAAGGAAAGAAAATAAGTAATGATAAAAATTTATAAAAAAATATTATTTAATTAAAAATAAAAAAGAAAATAATAATTTTTAATATAATTACAAGAATGAAGATACGAAACCTGATATGAATGCTTTTGTGAGTGAAAAAGTTTTTCTATTTAATTTGAATTAGGAGGTAATTGCAAAGAAAAAAATACATAATTTAATAACGAAGTTCTAAAATTGCAAAATCAAGTTACTATGGATAAAAAGTAATCACTAAATTAGTGACTAAAATTATATATGTATAATTTGCAAAACTAAAATTCAAATTTTTTAACATTTATAAAAATATTACTTATGATTGAAACACTAACTAAAAATTTAGTGAATATAAAGTAACATAAAAACTATGAGCGGCTATAATGAAACAATCAGAAAAATATATTTACTATTATACAGAATTATCCCCTACGTAAATTTGGATAACTTTTGATGATGTGACACTCTTTCTATTTTAAAATGTAGCGTTAGGATTGACGGGCGTAAATGTAATTAATCATTGAGAATTAATGAATAAATACATGTTTGGTTGATCAAATGTAATGAAATGAAATATTATATAGTTGATTTCATTCTTTCAATTTTATTTCATTCACCCCTTTCTTTTTTTCTTTATTCCATCCATTTTTTTAACATTAGTCATCGACACTACCCACTCACCCACCACAACAACCACCACCGGCCACCAAGATCGTTCGTCATCGACAACCACCACCAGGCACGACAACCGCCACCACTATCGACCATCGTCGCCGCCAACCATTAGCCACCACAATCGCCACCAACTACCTGCCACCGCCGTTGCCACCAATCACGAGCCACTAGCGATGCCGCCCACCATCGGCCAACCACGGGTCCGACCCCACTACCACCGTAAACCACCGTCGCTGCCGAAAAACCGTTGCTATAAACCACCAAAGGCCACCACCACATCCGGAAACCACCGCCAGATACCACTGAAGGCCACCACCGTTGCCGCAAACCACCGTCGACCACCACTACCACCACCTGCCATCACCACTACCACCACCTGCCATCACCACCATAACTACCTTTACATTTAATTGCTTCGTTTATCATACCTAACATACAAGACCAAGTAATGATTTTAAATTATTACTAAATGATAATCAAACAGAATAATAAATATAATGATTCATTTTATTACTATTCATTTTATATTGTATTAACTCATACCAACCTAGTTATTTAAGTAGTAGTGTGCCAAAAGAGCCTCAATGAAACAACAATAAGACAAACACTTGTCCTATTTATAAACTGAACCATCATACCTTAAAAGGAGTTTCATTATTGTGTACAAACATCAAAACTTAATTTTCATAGTTCTTTTTTTTCCAATCAAAACCCTCTATTCTTGGTTAAAAGTAAATAAAAACATCTGACATGTTTTTCAAAAATGTGAAGCGAGTTGTTTCAACAAATATGAAACAAATTTCAAGTATGGATAAAAACCGTGACGTGGTTTTCTTGAAATCATTTGGGTGTGTTTTCTGGTCCACCACTTATAAAATTTATCATCAACAACAAAAGGACGTGTTTTCAAACACATGAGTTGTTTTTATATAACTTGCGGGAAATGGCTGTCACGTTTTCAAAATCATTGCTTGTGTTTCTACGATCTATTGTATCTTTGTACATCACGTAACGAGCATCTCAACATGACTCCACCAACACCTTAATGTATCATGACCCAAACTTGTATTTCAACCGATTACTCCACTTCTATATCTTTTGAAGCATAAGCTAACATGAAGTTTAATATTCTTTTCCATAAAGAAAATTACTCTATTCTACCAAAGTGCGTTTTTTGTTTCATTTGATCACACATTTAGAAAAAAAGAAACTTTTATACAAAAACAACAAACAAAACCAAAAACCTACTCAACTATACGCACAAAAATCAAATTCTATACATTTTAAAACTCAAAGATCTTACATATACTAATATATGTAAAAAACCAGAAAAAGGAAAGTTTAACCTAAACAACTAAACAACCTCTCTAAACCAAAAAACCTACTATTTATCTTCGGAATCATCATTATCATTATTATCATCGTTATCATTGTCGTCGGCGTTTCCACGTCATCAACTTCCGGCACCCGCACACCGCGGCGATCCGAGTCTTCACGCTCTCGAACTCCGAGATCCGGCACGGGATCGTGATCCCGCCGGGGTGATCATGACCATACTCCTCCTCAGCCTCCCTCAACAACTGTCCAAACAAAGGGTGGTTTATGTATATCACCGGCACCAACACCCTCTTAAAGTCTCCATCTTTCTGACCCACATACACCGCCATCTTCCCCTTCGGCACCGCCGCACGCGGCGGCGCTGCAAACTTCTCCACCACCGCCGGTGGCCGGAGACCGGAGCTTTTCGAACACATAGCGATTGCTTTTGTTTTGATCCGATAACCCCAGCTCAAAACCTTTGATATGGATGTTGGTGATCGGTGTAAACGCATGTATCTCGCCGGAGATGGCTGGTGTCGCCGGTGAAGTCGCCGGAAAAGTGAAATGACTCTGTTTTTGATCAAAAACCCTCGAATTTTCATCTTTTTGTTCAAGAAAATTCAAACCCTGATTAAAGATTGAATCTTTATGGTTGAAGATTAAAGTTTACAGTGAATTGGTTGTGGGTTTACGTCGGACATGGTGGAATTGGAGAGATGAGGTGGGTGTGGTGTGCATAAGGGAGTTGTACGCTATGCTTTGGTGGTGGTGGTGAAGATTAGATTCATGAGTTTGTAATTTTGTATGTATATGTGTTCTTGAGGTTCATCACAAATTTTGTGTTATGATGAGGATTATGTGTGTGTGAGAGAGATGGAGTAAGGGATGAAAGGTGAAGAAAAAATGGTGTGTGTAAGTATATATAGAACTATACATACATATATATCTTGAAGGTTACACACACTAAAAATACGCTGTGTGTGTGTCAATGAATAAAAGTCGGACTAACCAACAAAGAGAGCTAGTCGTGGGTTTGATCCGGAATAAAGGGATTTTTATATTTTCTTTTTAATTCTTTTTGATGGGTCCCACTATTTTTATTTGTCAAATTAAAAGATATTTCGATAAATTGATGAACATTAAAAGATAATACCAAAATAACAAAATGAAATAATAAACAAGTTAGCCGAAAAACTTTGACTAAAACCATGAATTTAGCAAAATTGAGGTGAAAGTTCAGTTAACTCACAATCTCAAATCAAGTTTAAGGTATGCTATCAATAATCTTTAACCTAGTGGTTAAGGTTGCTATCTCAAAATTTTATTAAAATGAAAAAAATAAGTTATTAGATTCAAGTATCACAAAAAAAAAAAAGTTTTAACCTGGATTTATATAATTTTTCTCATATATGTCGAGTTTTATTTTAAGGGTTGTATTGTATGTTTACTCAAGTAATAGAGATGAACAGATGATCAAGTGAGTCACTAGTCCGTTAGTGATCTAATTAACCGTTTAAAAAACCAGTCAGTAATCCAATGAACCTTTAATGGAAAAGTTTACACACACTGAAAACACGTTTAAGTGTGTGTAAATGAATAAAAGAGAGGTGGTCGTGGGGTTGATGAAGAATAAGCAACCTGAAAAAGTCAAAGGTGGAATTTGTCCGCTGGATATGCCACGTGTAATAGTGTGATTTGATATATAAAATGCCTTTTTATCGGCATATTAATATATTATATTATTTGTTTATACTTTTATAATTTTTGGAAACAACATCGTGTATATTATTAAAACAGCTCTCCAACAAAACGTAAGGACACAAATGGGAAAATAAGCGGCGTTTGGTTAATAAAGGGAAAACCACAAAGGAAAAGTGGGCGTACGTTTAGAAAAAGTTAGCGACCGTTTGATTAACATCTTTTTATTATTTTTCATTTTTACTTTTTACAACTTTTTCTCATCTACAGCTATTAATCGTAAGAGCCTCATTAAGCACAGAGAATGCATCTTATCATATAAAAATCTTTTGAGAACTTGCATGTTCTCTTTGAAGATTTGAACTTGTATAAATAAATGTAAATTTTGATGACATAAATCTCAAATCTGAATCTGACTGTGTTTTTATATATATATATATTTTTAAATTTGATTCATCTTTCAACTTTTATCCTCTTTTGGTAATGTTAAGAAAATTGTGTTTGAATCACTACCACCTTTACAACCACCAACATGAACATCACCTGTTAGTTGTTTTTTTTACAAGTTTTTTTTACTTCATTAAAACTTAAACTCAGGTGCTTTAAATGTAGTGTTTTAAAAGGTTTTGTCGATCGTTGTCAACGATGGTAATATCTTGAATACCATGATCATATTATGTCATTTGTAGTCGTCTTATTTTCTTCATTTTTATTAGATATCACATTATATCTATAGCCTTTTCATTTTCATTATTCTTCTTATTTTACTTCTAACCATTCCTTTTTTTTCTCATTTTCTCCCGTAACCATATGTAAAAACCATTAATGCATAAAGTACTAGTGTGGATATAGATCTCATTTTCCTTACAAATAAGTGAGTGACTGGTTTGAGATCCCTCTTTTCTCGACTCAGTTACAAATGACTTTTATATCTCTGTCTTATACTTGACTATAAATCGATTTTTATACACATCAAACACGTGTTACTCGTTACTAATAAGGTGCACGAATAAACCTGTCTATAATCTTATGTACTTAAAAATTACTTGTTAGGACGCTCATCGCTAAAACTCTACCATAAAGTCATCCTAAACTGGGCTTGAAGTATAATATACCCGACCACACTTCTAACAACTCTATAATTTTTATAATTTCAAGTTTCTAGGTTTTAACATGTTAATAATATATTTTTTAGAATTATATAGTACATTTATATACTTGGTGCAGACAAGCATGTTCGAGTAATTAGACATGTATCACATAACCCCATACCCGTCCAAACTGAAGCCAGTTTTAAATATTAATCTCACTCCAAAACACCGTCTCGAATGTTTTAAGTTTACTTGTTAGATCATGAATCTTTTGGCGTCCCTAATCATAGTGAACCACCAATTACAATTATGAACCATCACTTCAAACCATAAACCATCACCAAACTTGATGAGGAAAAACAGAAACACACAAATATGAAGGAAAAAAAGATGAAAGGAGGGGGGGTGACACTATAGAAACCAAAGATATATAGGGAACAAAGGTATACGATGGAGCATAAGTTCTTCATTTGTATATTGTAATCTTCTTGTGAGATATTTAATTGTATAAGTGATGAATGGAGACCATATTATGAGCATATGAACATCTATTAATAGTATTGAACCTAAAAGTTAATACGTTTATTATCATCAAAAGATAAGACATGTATGCATTATTGTGCAATATGGACTAAAATGTTGAGAAATTTTAAGTAAGTTGTCAAAAGTGTAACTTGACTATAGTTTGGGGATCATCATTAGTGGAGCTATTTTTAATCAATATAAGTGATTAAAATGTAAAAATGATAACTTTCATGTTAATACAGACCCAACTAGTGAATTTGTTAAATTGATTGTTAGATTGAATAATAGTTTCTTTTGATCAAATGAATTCCTTAAAAATGTTTGAACATTAAAGTTTATAGTTGAGAGGTAACGAAAGTCAATTGATGAAGTAGATGAATAACAGGTTGGTTTGGATTATAACCAAAACAAACAATTAAACTTAAAATCGTTTTAAGTGCATGCTTGAACCAATGTTTATAGTTAAAGATGATTATTTTAGATGGAATTGATAATAAATTAGTAAAAAAGAAATTGATCTTTAGGTAAACTAATAGACACTTGTACTTAACTAAGCACATTAACACGTCAAGTAGACTTTGTAGGTGAGCTATAAAGTTTAAATAAGAACGTGAAAATAAAATGCTTAAAGGACAAAGGTGAGTACAAATAAATCCTTAAACTACATGAAAATTCTTAAATGTTCGTTTAAAGGATACTTGTTATTAAAGTTATTGAATTGCTAATTTCTCATGAAATTCATATCTTGTGTTGTTTGATTTTTTAATCATACATAACTTGATAATGTTTAATTAGTGTTGAGTTATATTTTTTGTGATTACATGTAGAAATGAAAGCTAAGGCTTTTACAATTGAACTTAATAAACTTCATTGGGTCTTTGAAGACAATGATATTTAGATCTGAGATCGATGAATCTCACTTGAGCATTGAAGGTCAATAAGTTTCATACTTTAAGCCTATAATTTCACATGGTTTAAAGTGAGATGTAAATGTGGTAATATACATATGAAACTATAAAAATAATGTTTAAATTCAGAAATCTTAAAGATCTTCTTGATTGAACGACTACATAAAAGATCTATATTGTAAAATTAACACATATAAACATGTTGATTAAAATAAAAGGCAATGTCACCAGGAAAAAATTCAATCATTAAAATATATAAAAACAAATACCTTTTTATAATGGTTACCTACAAATTTGTATCTTTAAAGAGTGATCCATCACACATTCAGTGACATAGTTTTTGTAAATAAATGTATTAATATGCAAATCCAAGCATAATTTATATATTCATCATCTTTTCTGTTTCGTAAATGTGTCTTCACATGCTTCATAAAAAAACATAATTTAACACCCATGGTTGCAACCAGTAGAATAGATGCTAATTTTAATAAACTATAAACCAACAGATATTCAATATGTTCCTTTACTAATTGTGCAATAGAAAATGAGAACTGACTAAAACTATGTGTTTGTAATTCTAAAATTCTATAATATACGTAACCGACACAAGAATATTTATTAAAAATGATAAATTAGATTTTAATAATTTAAACTATGATTTATTAGTCGATAATAATTTATACTATCAATTTAGCCGAAAATAATCCAAATTTTCATTTTGTTGTCAGTAACAATCCTAGTAGTATAATTATATGTTTTTGGCAAAAATCTAGTAAAAATCAAGTGTAAATCAATAAAGGATTATGTTATTAGGATTGTTCTTGGTAAAGGTTTTTTAAAATTATTATCAACTAAATGAAAAGTATGGATTATTATCGACAAATAGGTTATAATTTAGATTATTAAAATCCAATTTGCCTTTAAAATTATCTTTCTAGCTTACGAAAAAACATACAAAATTTCTTAACCAGCGAGCAATGGTGAAATAATTTTTTTTCTAGAAAACAATGTTGTCAATCGCAATAAAAAAACTATTATCATTCGAAATTCACATGTTATACGTTCTTTTTAAAACTTAAAAAATAATATCGGTTGACTCTGTTCTTCTCAAGATAGTTCATCCACTAGGCACTGACCCTTCATGTTTCTTAAAAAAACCGTCCATACATGATTCTTTAAAAAACTTGTCCATACATGTTTATTTTTTTGTACTTTTGTTATTGTTTTGTACTTTTGTTATTGTTTTGTACTTTTGTTAGTTGATTTTTCTCCGTGACACAAAAAAACAATTCAAAATAATAATAATAAAAGCCAATGAATTCTACATCAACTGTTTTAAGATGAGACATTCTATGACTTTCCAAAGTAAAGGTCATGGATTTGAGTCTCACTAGTTGCAATATGCTTCTAGTGGACCAAGAGTTTTACCATAGTGTGCCTTTAGGTGGTGGGTTTTCCTTGGAATGGTGGGCGAGCCGGGTCATCAGCGTTGTCTGTGTTCGCGGGCATGAGCGGCCTTTCGCCATTAAGTTTACCCGGGTGATCGGGTTTAAAAATTATTA
Organism: Flaveria bidentis; assembly: GCA_018326385.1. NCBI lineage: Eukaryota > Viridiplantae > Streptophyta > Magnoliopsida > Asterales > Asteraceae > Flaveria > Flaveria bidentis. The sequence continues at coordinate 1,076 of BJCM01166142.1, read as the reverse complement.
GTTGGCCGTTAAAAAAATAATAATAATAATAACAAAACGGCAGAGTTCAAAAACATCCGTACACATACGGAAAGGCCGTTCTAGAGGAGATGCTTAAATAATTAAAGTGGACATTAACGTTTATCAACTTTTATAATAAAAAAATATTAACGCTATTATCATGTGGAGCCCACATGTCGGCTGAGGTTCCAATTTGGTGGGTGGAAGTGTATGGTATCGTAGGATGTGGACCTTTTGGTTGAAAGTTGAAAACACACGTACGAAAAGTCCAATTTCTCAATAAATAGAAAAACACAACTTGTCACACATTACTAAGTTTTTATATCTATTAAGAAAATCGAGACATAATCAAAGGTGAATAAATTTAAACAAATTGAATTTTAAACATTAAAAAGCTGTTTGATAATTTTTAAATAGTTAAATGTTAAACTAATAAAATATATAAATCATTAAGTGTTAAACTATTAAAGAAGCATTTGGTTTATTGAATTTGTTGGAATTGGAATTTGAATTTCAATTGAAATTCAAAAGAATTGTATTTGAAATTCAATATTTTTCATAGGATTTGAAATTCAAAAGAATTAAAATTTATTGATTAAATTTAAATTCCAAATGTAATTTAGTGACAAAACATTTATAAAGAAATTTGAATTTATCACCCATTATAAACCATCACCACCTCAATAACCACCGATCATCACCGCTAGATACCATCGACCACCACCGCCGTCACCGTCGACAATCGACCACGACCACCAACCACGCCCGTTTTCGAAAACCGACCGTGCCCCACTGCCGCCACCAACCAATAACGCTTGTCGTCGAGACACGGTTGGCGGCGGTTGGGGTAAACAGTGGGTGGCGGTCGTCGGCGATGGGATTGTGTGGCGTCAGTGGAGGACGGGGGCAGCAGTCTAGCGGCAACGAGTGATAATCGGTGGTTGGGGGCAGGGACAGTCGGGGGTCGTTAGCGGTAGGGGTGGTGGCGGTTGGGGTCGGCGGTCGGGGTGGATGGTGGTCGTCGGCGGTAGCGGTTGGCAGACAACAGTGGTGGTCGGTTGGCGGTGGGCGGGGTG
>BJCM01166141.1:0-12606 GCA_018326385.1 Flaveria bidentis | reverse complement strand
TATGCAATCTGTGTGATTGCCAATGGGGTGAGCGGCCCGGTTGCCGCGAACCTAGAATTATGCAATCTGTGAGATTGCCAATGGGGTGAGCGGCCTTGTTGCCGCAAGCCTAGAATTATGCAATCTGTGAGATTGCCAATGGGGTGAGCGGCCTTGTTGCCGCAAGCCTAGAATTATGCAATCTGTGAGATTGCCAATGGGGTGAGCGGCCTTGTTGCCGCGAGCCTAAAATTATGAAATCCGCGAGATTTCCAATGGGGTGAGCGGCCCAGTTGCCGCAAGCCTAGAAAAAGATAATGTTAAAAACGAAGAACGAATGAAAGATAAATAAAGCTATACCTTGTTGTACGTATGATGTGTGCTCATGCAATGAGATGTAAAAGAAAGGATTTGAATGAAAGAATATTTTCATATATAAACTGCTCAAGGTATTTTAATGTTTTTAAAACTAGAGCTCACTCAGCAACGCTGACTTTTCGTACATTTTCAGTTGGCAGGTAGTTTGTTGCTGGGGATGGCATGCGGGGAGAACTACTCGGCAGGGAAAGACTGACATCCAATTATAACAAGAACTCTCTGATGTTTTGTATTGTAGTAAATTACCCTTTTTAAACTGATTTGAATCAAACTATATTGACTAACAACCATGTTTTAATGACATGCATGGTTTTTAACAAAGTTGAATTCCGCTGCTTAATTTGTACCTTGCATGTTTTGTATAAATTTTCATGGTAAATGACCAATTGTAAGGTCCTGGAAAAGCGGGGCGTTACATGTTTCGATGTTATTCTTTACAAGGGTGGATCCTAATGTAAAACTTGTCAAAACTGAACCTTACAAATTTTACGACGCATCTATGTTGGTAGCGCAAAGTGATGGGCTCACAAACTAGTTCGACCATATGTAATGGTTAGTGGCTCTTAAGAGGTATTTTAAACCACATAAGCATCAACTCAACATCACTTTCTTAGTCAAAACATTTGTAATGGTTAATGCATTTCAATACCCTTGAATCATTAACTAATTATAAGATATATAAGAAGTTATGCCGATATGATGGAAACTCCCCCACCTATAACGCCCCTATAATACCCACGAGGGTAGTATAAAGACGTCTTAAAACACTATAATGCCCTTTAATGCTCCTTAGGTTTGGTCTTGGTACCAGTTATACTAGTACTTAAAGAGAACAGTCGGTGGCATTTGCCACCTGCCATTTCTCCCCCACTCAAGTTTCAATATTTATAATTTTACCCTTTAATACTATTTAAAAGTTACATTTCACCACTCAAGTTTCAATATTTATAATTATACTAGTACTTAAAGAGAACAATCGGTGACATGATGAAACTTGTTTATACTTTTGTACTTTATAATTATAAATATTATAATTGTCACATGTCACTGACTGTAAAAATTCGGATTACCTTACATTTCGATATAAATTAGTTCAGAGTCAAGTTGGTGAGATTGTAATTTATACTTTCATCATGTCGCATAAAGCGCCACTACATGAGCTTTTTTTCTATACATTTTGATTTGTTATATATTTCAACTTGTTTGGACAAGAGTTTGAGTCAAGTATAATATGTGTTCACTAAACAATATAAAAACGAGTTACTTTACGTTTGATTTAAATTCAATTTAAAAACGAGTTACTTTACGTTTGATTTAAATTCAATTTGAAAACGAGTTTGTTCGATTGTAATTTATATTTTATCACGCTGTGTACGATATCACTGCAACGGAACACGGGTTAAAAATACTAGTTCCTACTAAACCTCAAACATGTCACGAGTTAGAAGAACTAGGTTAGACTAACCCGAAACTATATATAATATGGGCATGTTTGGGATTGTTGATTATTTTGATTGAAAATAACTTTTATAAAAAATAACTTATTAACTTAAGAATTTTCAAAAATAGTTAAAAAAATGTTTGGGTTAGCTCGTAAACTAAAACGTTATAAAATAACCAAAAAAACATAATTTAAAAATTAGGAAAGTTAATAATAGGTAGTAAAAAAGTATAATAGAAAATTAAACTAAAATTAAATTTTAAAAGTTAATAAGTAACTAGAGATGAACAAAACAACCGGTTCGGGAACCGGTTCACCCAAAAAAACGGAACCGGTTTCAAAGGAAACCGGTTTTGACCCAAACCGGTCCCGAACCGACCCAAACCGCCGGTTTCTAAACGGTTTGGTATCCACACACTTAAAATCGGTTTAAAAGTTAAAAACCGGTAAGAAAACCGGTTTGGGTAAAAAACCGGTTTCAAACCGGTTTGATAGGTTTGAATTTTCGGTGTGCCAAACCGGTTTGTAACCCGAACCGATTTGAAGAAAAACCGGTTTGACCCCACTACAAAAAAACCGGTTTGGTTTTGAACCCGAATCGGTTTGGCAAAAAAAACCGGTTTGAACATCTCTAAGTAACCCTATTTTATTACGTTTTACAAAATACTTTTAAGTTTGACAAATATTTTTTTTTTAACTTATTAACTTCTCATTTCTTAAAATTTGTTGTCAAATATGCCTTATCGTTTCCAAAACCTACTTTTTATTATTTTTTAGATTTAGTGTATGTTTGATAAAATAAAAATAAGTTACTTTTTGACTTTTTAAAGGATAAAAAAACCTAAATACCCTTTCAAAAAGTCAAAAAATCAAATAGTTTTAACTTTTAGTGATTTTTAAAGGGGTATTTTGATCATTTTACCACTCCAAAAATTCAAAAATAACTTTTTTGGCCTTTAACACACTTTTTTTTAAACTTATGTAATGTACCATAGTTGTTTGCGATCGTGGTAATAATAATAAAAGAAGGCAGAATCATAACAATCTGTTCAACAATCCTCCACTAGTTTACTTCAATCCACCCTCTATATCTAATCACCCATAGTTGATTAGTGTTGCAGACTCCAAACAAATTACAAGTAATCGCTTCACGTTAAGGCGTTGGAGAATCATCATGCCACAAAACTTTCTGCAATGCACCAAGTACCTATCACTTGCAGATATTGAATTCTTATCGGTTAACCATGAATGCTTGAATTTAATGACGAGTCTTGTTTAAACAAGTGATTAGGGGGCTAATTTGAATCATATTTGATGATTTTACATTGTATGTAATCTATGCATACCAGCTGCTCGATAAATGTCTGTGTGAGACTTGCATGATGTTAGTATTTTGATTTGTGAAAACTGTTAGGTTATCATCTGCTGTATACCTGTTTGGCTATTACATGAACAATTAATCAATAATTTTCAGTAAATAGAGTTAACTTTATGTTGCATTAAGTGGTACGTTTAACGATCCAAAATGGAAGTTATACAAAATGGTAAAAAGTTGCACTCACAGACTATTGTGCCAAAACCTTAGACACCAAACTTAAGAAATCTTAGATATATGGTCAGATTTGATGTTAAACGATAAAAGTCTAATCACACTTTCTATTGTTTATCTACACGAGTGTAATACGGCATGCCATGTACAAAAAACACAGGTGTGATTACAGTTTGTCAAGGTATAGAACTAGAAGGATTATGGCCAAGAACCGACGTGTTGTTCTAATTTTTATGTTATGAGACTTTGCATATAACGGTCTTGTCAGCATAATATTTGTATGCTATGTGACTCATTGGGAAGTTATGATGGTTAATCACTATTTAGTTCTCATTTCTTCATCTATTTTTATTGTTTCCTCTGCTGTAGATATTATTTCGAATCCATTTTTTCGCATATCAAAATACAAACAAAAAGATTTCATTTCTATTTTCTAAGATCCTCAAGTAAAATGAAATTTTGAATATTTATTCGTTTTGTGCATGTTAGGTGTCTAACCATCATCGTTGCATTGCTGATAGTCTCATTCACGCTTACAAAGAAATTTTTGAAAGGGTCACCTAGCTTAGAATGTTTAGTAAACCTTGTTAAGGTCCATTTAGTTTTTAGTATCAGAAAATCAATAATAACATTGTTGCCTCTTAACCATGCATCTTATTCCTCAAAATTCGCTACCTACAATTCATACCATTTTATTTGCATTACTCATGTGTCTAGGTCTGTTTTGATGCATGTTTGAGGCTGGACATGAAGTGATTTCACTGTTACAACATCTATACACTACATTGCGATCAATAATAACACTGTCCAGCTTCACTGTCTGTTTCATGATTCATATGTAGCAGCGAATAGGTATACAAACATTGACCATTCACTCTTACAGAATTACAATCCCAAAATTTGCATCAACTGAAGTAGATTCTATTATTAAAATTTTCACGTGTAACTACATGCGCGTCGCTTATTGAAGGACACAAAGGCACTAAATACAAAATGTCTGAACAAAAGATTACAAATGATAAAAAAAGAGTTATTGTATTGTTTGAAAATAGAAATTAAACAGCAAAAAGAAGCTGACGAAGCATATATATACGCAAGCAATGAAATTTATACCCTCATCAATCCAGCATCATAAGGCACACTAGACCCTTTGATCCATGAATCTCCTTGTATGTACGTTCCAGGAGCGAAACTTGCAGCCTCTTCTTGTGAAATTTTCTTGATTCCTTTCCATGTGACCCGCTTTGATGTGTCTGCACCTGGACCTTTGTTCTTAAATTCAGCGTAATAACACGTGTCTTGACCGAAGGTCCCCACCCATGGAGCCCAACCTTCTGGGTCTATGTTCTTGTCGATGAACGATTGCATGATTATGGTCCTCGAGAACTCCTTCCATGGGCGTCCCAGGTAGGACTTGGGCATGGGCACTGCGTTCAAGAACTCGGGCTCAGCGGTTATGGTGCAGCCATCAAGGACAAGGCCTCCAACGGAATGTTGGTCCTTACGGCCTTGAGCTGTAACCATGCATGCTTGGTTGTTCATCGGCTTTCTGACTATCATCTTGCAGTCCTGGAAAACAGCTGCTGCATTACCAAAGATGAAGTCTATGGTTCCACTGATGTTGCATTGTCGGTAGAATTGGCGATACGTGTGCGTGTAGAGGGTGTCCTGGAAACCATCCATTGCACAGTTGTGGAAAACTGACATATCGGCTGATACACGCAGAGCTACCGCTTGATGCTTATCAGGACCAGCAGTGTTCTCGAACCCTATGCCCTTAGCCATGAACCCATCCCCATTAACCGCTGTAAACACAAGATAAAGTTATTGTATCATATATCACTACCCAACTACGATGTGAGGTGATTAGAGTCATAAGATAACAGATTACTCACCGACGGTCGCAGTATGGAAAGTAGCGGTACCATCAATGTAGTTCTTGTTTCCAGTGATCTTGGTTCTTGTTGGACCTTCTCCGAGTAAGACGATATTGTCAGCTCGCCTTGGAATCTCAACATATTCCTTGTAGGTGCCTGCCTTGATGAGTATGATGAATGGTTCAGCTGATTTTTGTGGGGCCGAAGCAACGGCCTCGGTGATGGTCTTGAAATTTCCAGACCCGTCTTGAGCCACGACTGCATTCGGCTTCATTGTGCTAGGATCGGCATTAATCAGTGAGCGCCTTGATTTATCAGCCCATGAAGGATAAGGCGTGTTTGTTTCAGGCACCATGATTGGTTCATTATCTGATGTATCTCCAACCATTTGCAACTTTGAATGAGAAGAAGGGTCTTGATCATCATAAGGCGTCTGGTCAAGCATCCTTCGGTTGCCTGCATTTATTTCCATCTGCTTTGAGCCACCGGTGGTATGCGAGTGCGTTATTGTAACCTCTTTTTTCCAGTTGACATTGGTTTCGGGCTTGGATTGTGGTTGGGGCACGTTTTGGTCAATCTTCCAATCAACATCGATCGTTTTGGGCTTCGGTTGGGGCACATTTTGGTCAATCTTCCAATCAACATCAATGGTTTTGGGCTTTGGTTCTGGAACCACAGGGCGGTTCCGGTTAATCCTCCAATCGAATCTAAACCTTTTCTGATTTGGTTGGGGGACCTGAGGCTCAGGGGGGACAACATTCCCATCAATGACAGTGATTCCAGGATCCGGCTGTGGGCCCCTGGGAATTATTATGTTCCTCGGGGGCTTACCACCCGCCAACTCAATGATCCCATCAATCATCGCAAGACTGTTTCGCGTAAGTTTGATCCCCATATCCAACAGTTTTGTCATCGCAGGTCCAGACTCGCCAGTAGTGTTGACAAACGCGTCAAGACAAGTTTCTTGATATGTCACAGAACCACTAAGCCAAACTCTAAGCTCAATCGTGTTATCCTTCAGCTTCGGTACATCGTATAGACTCACCCGATTAATCGACCTTTTCAAATCATCAATCGAGATCGAGAGAAGCTCTTTACATTGGTCCAATGCAATTTGCGCCCTTGTATCCTTCTCCACTTGTCTCAAGGGTAATGATTTGTCAATGGCGAATTGAATTCGCTCCACCGTATGAGTAAAGCTAGCTTTTATGAGATCTCTAGGCGCCTTGATCCCGACCTTTATCCTATCTAACGTCTCCCGACACATATCCCTGAAGTCTGTGTATTTGCAAAGGATTATCACCGTAGTCGCGGTGACAACAGTGGCGAGTATGATGCCCGTTTTCTCTTCGGTATGAATCTCAACATGTTTGGTTCGTCGAACATGCACAATGGTGCCAACAACAGCTGCCACCACAAGCATTGTGGCAATGGCGATTACTGTAACTTTCTTCTTCTTTCCCCCCTCTAAAGCCATATTTTTTTTTTATATATTTTAAAAGTTTTTATGTTTTTTTTACTATATAAAAACTATTTTCTGAGACATGGGAGTGCTCTCCTAGGAGACATTTGCCATTAGATTCACTTAAATAAGGAGTCATAGGTTTCTCTTGTACGGTCTTGGTTTTTTCCACTATATTTGGAGCATGTTGGAACCTTTGAATTTTGGTGGTGCAGATATGAGATGAGGATTAAGCAAACATGTAATCCATTCACATATTAGAAGAATCAAAACTATATTTGGAGAATACTGACAGATGTAATCTCCTCATAACAGGCTATTCCAAAAAAATTGATTCTTTATACATTTGCTTATTAAACACTGTATTTATTCCCATTATTGAAATAAATTAATGTTTTTTTTCTGAGTTAATATGTTTATGTTAACCAGAAATTTAGTTAGAATTAGAGCTTTTTCCCCTCTAAATCTAGTGTAATTTAAATATTATTTAAACCACAGTGTTTGCCGATTGATATTATATGGTCTCAATTAAGAATTTACACCTTATAAACCTGGGTTTTTCCCCTCAAATTTAAATCTGAAACACACCAAGTTTACTCACTTTCATTTATTTATCAGGACATAAAACAATTGTAATATGAAGTCCTTTGAATATGATGTGGGTGGGTAATTTGATAACTCCCGATTAAAAACCTTTGGATCCACACAAGGATTCCAATTTTGTTTTTCATGTCCTCACACCCTGAAAAAAACGGAAAGGCCAGACGCTTGATTAAAAGGCTAAACAGAATCATGTTGCATCTTCTCCTTCATGCATATTCCCCGGTCATATTGGGCAGAGGCTCTCTACACATTTGTATATCACCACAACGTACTTCCAACCAAAGTTCTTCACAACACCACCCTAATGTATGCCCTCTTCCTTCGACATCCTACATATGAACACCTACATGTGTTTGAATGCGCCTGCTACCCAAATCAAAGCGCCATTCACTAACTGTGAAGTCTATCAGGAATGGGATCTTACAATATTATAATTCTCATGTTTAAAATAAAGTGTTTCAAAATTAACATACCGGTTAAGATCTCTTTGCATTTTCTTGAGGGACAAAAAAAAGTTTAAGTCGAGGAAAGTGATGATAGGGTGGTTTTCATACATTTAAAGAATGTAATTGTATATTTCTTCCCTTGATTATGCATAGAATAGAGTTATTTTAGTGTGTTTTGTATTTACATGGTAATAATAAATAACATATAAGAAACAAGCAAAATTACTTTATGCCAACTTTAGAGATGATTGGACGAAAAAACGAAGATGAGATATACCCTAGGTGTTTTTATGCCAACTTTGGTGTAAATTACGATGGTGCAATCATCTTAAATATTAGCATAAAAAGCAGCAAAGATAAGATGAATTTTGAATTTTTACGCCACTTTGGTTTAATTTTACAGTGGACGTGTCAAAAAATTATGTCGGGTGCTAGAAAATTACATCACTTTGTGACGGCTTCTAACATCTACCACCCTAGGGTTTCGAGATAGATCCGCTTATGGGCTGGAGGACGAATTTAGAAAACTTTTGGTAATCAAGAAGCTCTAATTCAACATTCCAACATCAAATCAAATCAAGTCAAGAACATACAAGGCTAGTTCATTTGTGATCATATTTGGGTGTATGGTTTGGTTAATTTTGATTTGTTACCTTTGTTTAACATGTTCATGTTATTGACTAGTTAATGATTTGGACATGTTCATGATTAGGGCTTGTTGACTTTTGTTTGAAAAAAAAGATTTTTCTTTGTGAATCTATTGAGAATCATTAGGATCATTCATAACGTGGGCAACAACTAGAGAAATGTAGAATACGAATCAAACCATAGAAAAGGATAGATTTAAGGTCCGCTTGTAATATAGAAGCATCACATAAACAAACAATAGGAACAATTTTCCAACTCGGGTCTAAAAACACCATGCAACTTTCCAATATTAAATTAGTATAGACATATATTAATCTAACTCTCACGCTCAAGTGATACATCAACACAAGAACTTTTCATATTAAAAAAACCATTGTTTACCACAAATTGAAAACAAATACATATAAGAAAGAAAAAGACAACCACCTCAAACCCACGTCTCAAATTCTAAGTTAACTAGAACCTAAGCTACTACTTATTAAACAAAGAAAACAACGTAGAAAGCTTAAAGTAAATAAACACAAAAAATGAGGCTCCCTAATTGACGGTGATGGAAATCGTGGATATAGAATCTTGCATGGCTTGATCACACCAAATTACCAAATTACCAAATTACTTTGCATGGCTATGCTAGTAGGAAATGATATTTTTATCCATGAATCGGGTCATTATCAGTATTGTACGAACTGATTGTTACCTAGGCAACATCCTAGCATATTGTCACAGAGTGATTTCTTCAACTCTTGTGCGACATTTAGACTTGATCTAAGTTCAGCCTTTGTGACCCAAACAATGTAGTAATTCAAGTAACAATGCGGAAGCGTTTGCAAGCGAGTAATACAACTAACTTTGTATTGCTTACAAGGTTGATTACAAGAGTGTTTTACAAATGCTTTCACTAAGACTTGTATGTGTTTTTGGGTGATTAGAAATGATCCTAACATCACCTATTTATACTTGTTCATGGATCTAGACCATTCTTGATCTAGAGTATTCTAAAACTATAATATTTACAATATATTCTCATGGATCTTTGAATACCTTTCTAGAGCTTTCTTGGCAGTCCATTTCCTAGATATTTCTAGGGTAATATCTTGATCACTATTGATGTTTCAAAGCTGATCTAGATGCTTCCTTGTGTCATTTTTAGGTCCAGAACATTTTAGGCTGTTCCGGAGTCTTCTGGACAGCCCTATATGCCTCCGTATGTTTCTGGAAACTTTCAGAACCCGAGTAACGCGACTTGAATTTAGGCGGATCATGACATTCTCCCCAACCTAAACCCACGACGTCCTCGTCGTGTTTCTTGCATGACCCTCATCTAGTTCTCGTGAGTTGCAAGACGGATAGTGTTTTGCCTTGATAGCTAGATTCCATCATGACGGTGTGTACTTGATCGCTTTGATGATATACAAAGTGTTTAGAAATGTTGCTGGAACGACTTTTGCTTTCCGAAAGAAGTCCATCCCCAACACGAGTTTGTAGTCGCCCAATGGTGCTATCGAGAAGTCTAATTTACCTTGCCATGTCTCGATCTTAGTCTTGATAGCCCATGACATTCCCTTGATTGCTTTAGTGTTTCCATTGGCATCTCTAAGAAATCCATCGCGTGTGGATATTCGTAAGCCGAGTCTTTTAGTCTCTTCTCGTGTCATGAAGTTGTGACTTGCTCCGGTATCAATCGGTGCCTTTGCAAGTCGTCCATTTATCTCTAAGTTCACAAACCGAAGTCCTTTTGCCTTTGTGTTTGTGATGTTGCCCTTGTGTTCTGTCGGGTAGGACTTAACAATTTTTAACGTCTTCCCTTCGTGTGCCATTAAAGAATTTAATACTTGTAGTTGCATTGCCCCGAGACGAACCTCCTTGTCTTTGTGGGATGCATCATTAGATCTAGCTACCATGGCTTGCATACTTTGTTTCTTCAAGCAGGCCCGAGCATTATGCGGTCCATTGCATATAAAATAGAATTTCGGAGGACGCCTTCATTGTCGTATCGGGGTGGTCTCCTTGGTTCCACCTTCCGATCATGATTGGGCTTAACTCCTCCACCTTTCTCGTCTATCACTTTCTTCATTCATGGGCCTATATGATTTTTTTCCTTTTGATCAATCAAACTTTCAGCTATTGCAATGGCTGAAGCAAGATCTTGAACATTTCTTCGTTCTAATTCTATCTTGACCCATGTTTGTAATCCATCGAGGAAGTAGAAAAGGGAGTCTTTATATGATATGTCCGGGATCTCAAAGACAAGTATTGTAAACTCTTTAACATAATCATTGACGGTCCCGGTTTGTTTGAGCTTACGAAGTCGACTTCTAGCTTCGTGCTCTGTATTTACCGGATAAAACTATCTTTTTGAGTTCTTGGATAAACTTAGCCCAAGTTTTAATGGTACACGTACCTCGGTCAATGTCTATACTTCGACATCTCCACCGTAACAATTCGTGTCCTTTAGATACATTATGGTCGTTTTTATTTTGGTGGCGTCGTCCAGAATTTGTATCCCTCCTAGGTACTGCTCCATTTCCCAAATAATATCGTTAATCGCCCGAGCTTCTTGTTTTCCCATAAACGGTGATGGTTTGGGAATTTCGATTCTTGGCGTAAAGTTCACGATGTTTCTCCGATCGTGATCATGGTTTTGTTGCAATAAACTACCCTTGCTTCCAAGCCAAGTAGACTTCGATGCATGTCACTTGACAGCTCGTCCATGTCCTTTTGTAGCTTGATAGCAACGTCTTTGATTGCATCCTTGATCATCATCTTTACCTCTTCCCCTAGCAGATTCATAGCAGCCTTGAGTCCATCTCTAAGCTCTGTGAAGTCTACATCTAAAACAACTAATCGTTGGAAGCACAACCTGAGTTCCTAACTCGATGATACATCTTTCTATGTTACTGACTCATTTTTCCAAGGTATGGTCCTTGGATGTACCTCGATCCTTCTTTGATCCCTTCTAGGATTCATATTGTCTTCGTTTATCTTCAGCGGTTGCAAGTTTGCTTGTTTCGGTTTCCATTCCCAAATGAACCGATGCGGCTCTGATACCACTTGTCACGGAGTGATTTCTTCAACTCTCGTGCGACACTTAGACTTGCTCAAAGTTTAGCCTTTGTGACCCAAACGATTTAGTAGTTCAAGTTATAAAACGAAAGCGTTTGCAAGCGAGTAATACAAATAAGTTTGTATTGCTTACAAAGTTGATTACAAGAGTGTTTTACAAGTGCTTTCACTGAGACTTGTATGTGTTTTTGGGTGATTATATATGATCCTAACATCACCTATTTATACTTGTTCATGGATCTAGACCATTTTTGATCTAGAGTATTCTAAAACTATAATATTTACAAGTTATTCTCATGGATTGATGTAGTCTAAATTGTATATAAATTATCTAATTATTCCCTTCGTCTTGAATAGATTTTGGATTAGTTTTTAGAGAAAAATTACTTCTAATTGGCTCATATTTAGTGTTTGAATATTTCAAGAGATCACAAACTAAAATTATATATTTAATATATAAGTTTGCGTTCGATATATGGTTAAAATGCCTAACTAAAAAAACAACTATATTATAAAAAAACTTTTATACATAGCCGTGAACTTTAAATGTTGTAATTATACATCAAATTATTATCATTATAAGCTGTTAATATAGTTCATGATTTAGAGTTGTTAAAGTATCAAATAAAAAACCCATGATTCGCCTAAAATAAAGACTTGGTTTTTACAGGTTCATGAAGCTAGACATCATTTGGATATTAATGGCCATATGAAATTAAATAACCGGGATGACATTTATATGATTACAACCTCACGTGATGAAGTGATTTAGAGGTACTAAAAGAAGACACATAGTAAATCATTGGGCTGCCACAAGAGATTAAATGGGCTCATTAATCAAACGGTGAGTTTGGGCTCAAGTAGGTTTCCGAACAAGGGAAATCAAGGGGGATTAAAAAACGGCTATTATGGACAGTTGACTTGCACAAACCGGGTCTTAGGCCGGACCCAGAACCGGGTTCAAACCAGGTTCGGGCCGGCCAGTTTTTTGTGTACCCAAGTATTGATGAACCCGGGTACGAACCTGGGTCGGTTTGGATCACCATAAAACCCTACCCGGCCTATCCGGTTAGGGTCGGGTCCGGACCGGATCGGGTCCAGAACAGGGTACATCCGGGTTTTGTTTTTTAATTTTTTTAATTTTTATTTTTACTATTATT
>BJCM01166140.1:0-30617 GCA_018326385.1 Flaveria bidentis | reverse complement strand
TATATATGTATGTCATTTCTCTTCTCTCTTTTCTATTTTTAGAGGGGGTAAGAGCGTGCCCCACTCTTTGCTTGGATAATAAAATTAGGAGATATACGGCTGGTCAGCAAATTAAAGTCGCTTGTTTGGCCCACAAATGATATCATGTTTTTGACTCTTGAGGTTTTTTTGAATGGTACTTTGACTCTACGTTTATGGTGAAATAATTGTAAAGTTTTTTTTAATTCGAATTATAACTGTTATTTTAATCGGACTTATCTATTTGTGTGTAGTCGGGACTGACCACCAACCCCTCAGTACAAAACTCATTGCTGTGAAAACATCTTGCCTCAAAACATATTGCTCAGAGTGAGAGTTGAACTTATAACTTTTATTATATTTACATGTTATGTATATCTTACCCTAATCAGTTAGGTTAAGAATCATATAAGTTGAAAGAAGTTAATGGAGAGTTCTTATACCACACTAGAACATGACACAAAAGTAAACGGGAATTTACGGGTTTAACTCTAGTCCAATTGGTTTAAATTAGTTTAGTTTGGGGCCAACTCGTGAAAACTTTTAGCTAACTGAGTCGTGATCGTATCAATTCAATAGGTTAGTGGGTTGTCTGTTTAACTTATTTATTTATTTACTATTGCTTAAAAATGTGTCTAATGTAAATACTTAAACTATATGAGTACTTTTTATAACAATATTTAAAATTTCAAAAATAAATTTGAATAGTTTAAACATAAATGTTAGATCGATCCACGTACTACTTCAGTACTTCATGGCCAGTCAATGGCATATGTGCCGTTTAAGAATCAAGTTTGGGTCCCGTTTGATTCACCGAATTATCAGGAATTTAAATTAGAATTGCAAAACTTTTCATCTAAAATCATATTTGGTTGGTCAGTTATAAATCAATGGTAGTAAAATTGTTGATATACAAGAGTAAAATGAAATAATATGATACATTGTGGGTCAAAGTATCTAGCTATAGAGATATCCGTTTTTAATTCATTTAATCGTTAAAGCATCATATATGAATTATAATCACAGTGTGTGCTTCTTCCTAACTTGAACAATTTTATGTGTGTTTAATACTATTTTGTTCTTGTATTCGGCAAATTCAACGTAACTATCACTGTAAAGTCCAGGATGTCACAATTAGATCGATCTCGTACAATAAATGCAGAATGGATATTGCACGAAATAAATGAACAAACACGACATCAAAATGAACACACAAAGTAAACAAATTCGCACTTGTAGTTCAGAGAGAATTACACTACAAACTGAAACATATGACAAGTGTTGCTGATTACAAAGTCAAAACATCTATTTATACACAAAAGATGTTCTTGTGCGAGAACTCCTTCTTGCGGGGCAACTAGGTTCTCACATGGCAAATTAAATCTGCAAAACTTGGTTATGATTTCCTTAGTCTCTAGATTTGATCCCTACAATCTCTCCTTAGTTTTGGTAAACAAAATCTTCAAAAACCACATTTGTAGCTTTGTAATTGTCTCCATAAGCATACATTTTGTTGTCCAAAATCTTCATGATCAACCAACTAAATTGATCTGTGATGAAATGAACTTATTCATAGGATTCAATTGGACAAGCCTGAAGCTTCATCAAATTGTCTCTTCCAAACTTTAGCATATCAATTCGATAAATGATACAATATTCTTTATCTACATAGTAGATCATCGCATGCCCGATATCTGTTTCACACACCTATCTCATTAGCTTTGATAGACTGTCTATAGGCATTGAAGCATGAATTGAATTTTCTTGCATATTTGGCATGCTTAAACACTCTAATCTTTATTGGCATGTTGGTGTTCGGATATATTCTTGTCTCATCCTCTACTACTTTAGACTTTCCAGTCTTAAAGTGTTTGAAACTTTTTGCCATATCATTTTCCATATCTACTTGGCTTTACCATATTGCTAGGATTTTGAAATGGCACTCTTTTCATGGCATATATATATCAGTTGCTTTAAGTGTGTGGAAGTCATGCTGATCTTGGTAATACTTTATAGCACTAGTTTTTCTTTTAATAATGTATAGCTTTTTCTCTTCATCATATCCCAACTCATAACCAGCTCATGATTACCATATCTCATGAATAGCTTCAAATGGCTCCGTGTATGTTTCTCAGTAGGTGTTGTTTGAGCAAGTAATGTGAGTTTTCCAACTTGTTTTAATGTGGGCTACCCTTTTAAATCATAAAGCTCAGTTGAACATCTGTTTGCTAGCTTAATCAAACTTTTTGAGAGATTTTAATAATTAATTAAAAAGTAATCACATTCTGGTTTCAAGTTTTAAAATATCAATGATTATTAAGTTTAACTTAGGGTTGCATAAACACGACTCAAGATTTTTTCTTTTGATTAAAGTGATAACCAAGAAACACTCTTTTATGATTCGTTCATTCACAAAGTTATCAATTTACCTATATCAAGTAAATAACTTTTCTTAATGAGTTAAAGTTGTAAGGAAACCAAAATCTAATGGTAAAGCAAATAACTTTATTTATAAATAAATCATTTAACTCAATCAAAACCTTCAATGATATTTAATCTCAAAGTGTTTAACATAAAACCCTAACCAAAACATGACTAAGTGTCTCACTTAGCAAGAACTCTCCACCTGAAACAACCTTGAATGATTTAACCACACATGATCATTGTTAAGTCTTCAATATACTTTAGTTGATGATTTTGATTAACTAGAATGATTAGATGAGATTTAAAGGGATGAATTGCATCCAAAAATTCATTCTTAGGGCTCGAGAATGTGTTTTTTCAAAACCTCAATGATTAAGGTTTTTATAGGATTTAAAATTCGAAAAAATCACAAAATATCGTGTTAAATCGTAACTTACATCCTATAGGCCATAAGTTATTGCCTACCTTGAGTTAGATGGTCTACCCTACAACTTTACGGCCTTCACAAATGAACTTTCCACAAGGCCATAAGTGACAGCCTCATGGCCGTAGTTTATGGCCTCTTTGCATTTTACACAATTTTTTTTATTTTCACCATATTTCAAGCCATAGTCTTGTTATCATTTATATCCTTCTCAAATAATGTTCGTTAAGCTTCTTATAACCTACATTTCAAACATGATTTTAAAAATATAAAACTCACACATAACACCAACACATCAAGAATTTTTTGAATCCAAACAATCTGTGAATAACAACTTGATGTAGCCACATATTTAGCCTTTGTAGTGCATGTGGAGGCTGTGTTCTACGCATTACATGAAATCAACCTATTGTCAAGAATTGACATCCTCTAGTAGTTGATTTCCTATTCTAATTATAATCAGCGTATTCACTATCAGTATATGCAAATAAATTGAACTCAGAATTTCTAGGATACCAAAGTCCAAGTTGTGGTTAGCCTTTAAGATACCTAAATATTCTTATGACAATTTTTATGTGTGACTCCTTTGGATTACTCTGATAATATGCACATTGACAAACTAGAAACATGATATCTTACCTACTTATAGTGAGATACATCAAGGATCCGGTCATAGATCTATATAAATGTTAACCAACATCATCACCCGTGAGATCATGATAAAGAGTATGACAAGAAGACATAGGAGTTGCTATCTTGGAGTTTGAAACTTGTATTTTTCCAAAATGTTTTGAACATACTTCTCTTGATGTCTCAAAATATCATATTTATCATGTTTAACTTGGATATCTAAGTAAAATATTTTTTCCTAAGAGAACTCATCTTAAACTTCTTTATCACAACCTTAATTTCCTTACATATAGGAAGATCCAAAGATAATATTATCAACATATATATTTGAACAAGAATCAGATCATCACCAATCTTCTTTATGAAAACAACTTGATCAATATCCCCTCTTGGGTAACCATTTGCGAGCAAATGTGAAGTGAAAATGGCATACCAAGCACGAGGTGCATGATGTAGACCATAAAGAGATTTATCTAACTTATACACGTAGTCAGGATGATCTGGATCATCAAAACCAAAAGGTTGACGAACATAGATGTCCTATTTCATCTCGTCGTATATGAAAACAGTCAACTTCCATTTGATAGAGTTTAAAATTCATAAAGGACGCATAAGCAAGAATAATACCGATTGCTTCAAGTCTAGCATCGGGAGAATATACCTCTTCAAAAACTAAGCCTTCCACATGATAGAATCCCAATACAACAAGTAGAGCCTTGTTGCGAACAATAACACATTTTTATCCATCTTGTTAAGAAATATCCACTTTGTTCCAATAGGCAAATTTTCTTTGGGTATTTCATAATGATGCTAAACATCTAATTTATTGAATAGCAGTAGCTCATCTTACATCACTTCAATCTAATTGTTTTATTTTAATGCCATCTCTACATTCTTTAGTACAATCTGAGATATAAAGCATGCATATAAATATGTGTTGGTTGCTCTTGATTGACTTCTAGTTTTTACACCATTATATAAAGGACCAGTAATCGCATAAGGGACCAATAATCGCATCAGTTGAATGATTCTTATGACTTCCCTATTGTGGAATAGTATCTTCAAAAATAAATTCTTCTAAGTTGGAAACATGATCTACAGGCTCATCCACAACAACAATTCCATCTGGTTGATAGACATATTTTTTTCTTAATAGGTATCAAAACCAGGTGTTACGAAAGAAATAGTTTCAAGAGAATGTTCTTCAAAAGGAACTTGAAAAGTCTTGATCTAAAAATGTTTTACAGAAGAAGTAGATATTTTCCAGAAGACTATAATTTAGTTTCAACGGCAGATTGTTGTTCAACTTGAATTGGAATAGATATTTGTAAAAGAACATGATCAGTAATATGTTCTGTATCTAGATGTGATATCCGTCACCAAAATAAGTGCATGATGGCATGGACATAAGTAGAGCTTCAAACACAATTACAAGATGATTAAAAGGGGCTTCAAACTCATAAGGCTCCAAATCCTTAATGGACGCCAAACATAACTTTTCCTATATTATTTCATTAATATGGGCTTCAAACATAGTTAACCACTACATTTGATTTAGAAGGAAGCTTTAAATCATCTTGTTACATTTAGGTGATATTTTAACTAAATAACCAATACGCATAGTCTTATCGTTATCAATCTATTAATATAGAAAGCAAATGAACAGTGGATTGAATTATGTGTTATCTTTTTATTGGTCTGCGTGATTTTGTTTGTATGAAATTAGACTTTACTAAATAGCACAAATGACACACCACCATATTATTAAAGAATAGGAAGTAAACGTCAAAAAGTTGGTGTTAAAAAGTAGACGTTAATTTCTTTATAAAACAAACGGAAAGTAGATGTTAGAAAGTTGACTCTAGCATGTGAAACGTAAAATATAAAAAAACAATAACTAAATCGATCTATGACTCACACGTTACGTCAAAGCCGTTAAACAGAAAAAATAGGTGTAACAACGTTGAATCATAATCACACGTTACAACATCTTAACTCTCAGAATTTAGACCAAAATGTAAACGAAAATTTTGTAAAAGATAAAAGATATAGGAGATCAATGTTGAAAGTAAAAAAGTTTTAAGGGTTAAATTGTAACAATATTCGGTTTAAAATAAAAGTTTAAAAGAAAAGAAAAACAAAAAATTACAATTTTTAAAGTTCATGGTACAACAATTGATAGAACTTTAAGTCGATAATTTAGTAATTTAAATGTGAAGTTAAGCACATGCCAACTACAATATACAAAAAAACATAAAGCACATTGTACAACAACTTAATGCATAAGCAACTTGTTAATTAGTAATATTTAAATAAATTAATTTATATTATAATATAATGTTCACAAGGTGAAGTTCACTACCATACTAAATTATTACGAAAAAACAAACATAAATCATCTACTTTTTATATCAGTGCTTCATATTTTTTAAACTTTATACTGCTTATATATAAGGTCAATGTTATAGTAAAAAATATGTTTAATTTAAAAAGTTTAAGAATAATTTTGTATTTAACACACATTTTATTATTTTAAATGGTATGATATTTTGGTTATTGTATTAATTACGTTAGATTATTATGTCTAATAGCTCAAGGTATTATGTCAAATAGCTCAAGGTATTATGTCAAATATCACTTCATTGTGTCGTTATTTAACATTTGTTATATGTATTCATATTGTATTTTATGTTTTATGTTTTATATCATTCATGTCACTTTTGTTATTGATTTTAATATATTGTTATTATCTTATCATTATGTTTTATAGTTAGAAGTACATGATAATATTATTTTCGTAATGTGTTTCAAAACTCATAATGGTCAGAATACACTATGATGGGCAAAAAAACAATGATACATTTTATCATTGTGTTTTATGTTTTATCATTTTATATTATTGTGTTATAGTTTTTAACATATTATATTAATTAGTTATTAATTTATCTTTATGTTTCACATACTAAAGATACACAAAATGCTACTTCACCATTATAACTTTTTAGAATTTATCATTTTATAAAAACACAATATAGTAGTCATAAAAACATTATAACTAACAAAAATAAACAATGAACACTAAATAAATAATTATAAACAATCATAAATATATTAACTTAAAACCGTAAAAATTATTATCTTCTTATATAACGATAATATACTCATTTCTAAAGATAAAACACATCATTTTTATAGCCTAACTTTTCTAAATAATTAATGTTATATATAAATTGATAAAACGCTTAAAATAAGTGGGGGGACTTGAAAAATGCCAACAAATATGTCATACCTAAAATACTTATCTAACAAATTTTTTTCTTACAATTTAATCTTAAATATTAATTAATAAAATTAAGAGTAGTTTACACTTTTATTTCCTATTTCATGTGGATTGATGGTTATAATATTTTTCATTAAATATTTAAAAAAAACGTTTAGTTTAACCATTGTGGTTTAAAATTTATCACAAATAAGTCCGGAATGCTAACTCCAATCCATTATTTATGTTAAATGTACGTAAAAAGACAAAAATACCCTTAAACTTAAATTTTTATTTTAATATACAAATACAAAATTTATCTATAAAAATTAAAAAGAAAAAGTATGTGTGTATACACACATATACACACCACCACCTCACAGTCATCACCAAGCAACCACCGCACCCACTGCCACACCACATCGACCACGTTATAACCACCACCACCACCACCACCACACACCACCACCACCACCACCACACACCACCACCACCACCACACAACTACCACCATACACCACCACCACCAGTCCACCACCACCACACAACTACCACCATGAAAGGTAAAATTATGGTTTGAGAATCCCACCAGCAACCATCAGAGCAAAAGTCCCACCACCACCAACGTAACACACCTTACCAAACGCAGAGTTGCAGAGCCTAAGAAACTGATTATTTTCGTCGGTATAATCCTCCGATCAAACTCCAATTCGTAAATTAACCAACGAAACGCAAAACCTTAAATCCCAAAACCCAAATTGAGTGACAATAATATCGAACTGGAGAACTCAGCGACCAAACTTTTCCTTGGCTACTAACAGAATTCAGAGAAAGAAGATGAAGAAGAAGATTAAAATGTAAAATTATGGTTTGAAAGGTAGTGTAATGATCCATAGGCAAGAGATCCAGGTTGCGGCGAGTGGCGGGTGCTGGCGGTGAAAGTTATGAGTGAGTAGCGGTTATGAAGGTTGCGAGCATGTGGCGGGTGGTGGTTGTGAAGGTCATCATAACCATAGTTGTTAAATCGAGTGTTTTTATACTATTTGATGAAAAACCTTATAACCATCAAATCATACTTTTTACTCTAAATTTAATGCATAATTTACTCTAAATTTAATGTTTAAGATTATTTTTTATACTTTTTAGATTGGAAATTATTTTATATAAACCATTTCCTATATATAATGTATTTGTTATATACATATAATAAAATATAAAACAAATTTGTTCATATGTTTTTTTAATGTTACAACTATTTAGCTACACATTTGTTGGTTATATGATATATGCACATTGTAATACATAAAAGAAGTTTGTTTATAGCTTACGAAATTCGTTTATAGTTTTTTTTTTAAATTCAAGAGAAAACAATAACATTACATTTCAAATATTTTTTTTTATTTTTCAAATTTGTAAGAATTAAAAATTAATTATTTTGTTTTATGTATTGTCACAATATACACCTTTCTACATAATTATTGCATCAACCTTCACATATAAACTTTATATAAAGACCTCCATACATGCTCATGATATTACTTACTATTATCTCTCTCTCCATCCCACCTCTCTCTCTCTCTCTCTCTCTCTCTCAATTCTCTCTCTCTCTAGGTGAATATGAAACCCTCAACGAGGATGTTTGCAACATTTTTTCTTGTTGTCATGTGTCTAATGGCCAATGGTAATCCACCTCCACTAACTTAAATCATAAATATTATTATTTTATAACAAAAGCCATCAACATATTGATTTTGCATATATAAACATTGATAAACTTAAACTTGTATCGTGTATGTAGAAATGGGTGGTCCGATGACGGTGGAAGGGAGGATGTGCAAGTCGCTTAGCCACAAATTCAAGGGGTCGTGCATCCATGACACCAACTGTAGGACCGTGTGCAACTCCGAGGGCTTTATGAATGGAAAGTGTAGTGGTTTTCTACGCCGGTGTTACTGCCTTAAACCATGTGATGAGGAATCCGTTCCATCGCAAGAACTTTATCCTTGAGCAATCAACGACATGTGTATCGTTTGAGGGTCGTGTTTAATTACATTTTAAGTTTATTGTGTGCAAAATGAAAATATATTATATAAGAAAACTATTGAAAAGTATTCAAGTATAAAAAGATAATTTAAACGTTTACTTATCTTCCCATATAAAAGTTTGTAAAGATATTCATGAAAGTCCAAATATTTATAACAAAACTAAATAAGGGTCAAAAGTTTGAAAGAAAACAAAAAGGTTATGCTCAACATATCTTCACATATTAACATGTAACCCGAGATTTAGAAATTGGAGCATTTTTTATACTAGGGTTTAGTTATAGTGCAACCCCAAAACAAGATTTAAAAAGTGAGACTTATTTAAACATTAATTTAGATATAACCCTTTAATTAAATGGTGTATAAAGGTGGAGGTTTGTTAAGCGTTGGTTTAGACCGCAACATTAATACATTATTCTAACGAGAATTGAACATTGACACATTTCTACAATGGGAGTTTTAATATTTGTTATAAAAGAATGACAAATCAATAGAGCACGCAAGTAATGAACAAATAGATGTATTTTTCTGACTATAATATAAAAAATACACATGGCTAATTAGTCAAAATAGTTAATAAATAAAATTAAATGTTATAAATCAATTTTAGTATGTAATCTTTGTTGTTATTATTCTTTGAAAGAAACCTCCCACGTGTTTATGAGCTTTGTTATATGTGTTGCGAAAGTGATATTAACATTTTTAAGTACATAAAAAAATATAATAAATTGTGACAACTCCGTTCTGCAGATGGAAACAGTGATAGAAAAAGTTATATAACAATATTGTTGTTGTTTGATCCCTATCAATTTCATTATTACCGTCATATTAACATAACTCGATATAACCTACAATACCCAAAAATAACATGTTTTAAATACAACTTCATTTATGAAAAAAATTTATCTTGCGACGCAAAAGAAAAAATAATTAAACACAACACAAATTACTATTTCTTAAGTAACAAATGGAAGATATTAAAAAAATTGTAAATATTTAATGGGTTAAAAGCGTATATTATATAATAATCAAGGTAAAATTGTAAAATTTGAAACTTGAGAGTGAATTTTGTCAGAATAGCCGTCAACCTTCCAAAAAGTGGTGATAGAATGTTTAAAGAACCGGATTATACATTGAACCCGTCACCTTACTAGTTGGCTGGTCAGATCGGTTGGATCGAAATAAAGAACCGATAACGTCATCATTATGTATGTTTGATATTATATATATAGTTATATATATAAGAGAAAATTACATAGATGGTCCATGTGGTTTGATCAATATTCACATTTTATCTCCAAACTTTGAAAATTGTAAAGGTAGTCCAAACTTATGTATAGTCATTGCATATTTGGTCCCTAACATTAAATTCATTTAGTTTTTATATATTTTAGGGATCAAAAGTGTAATGTTCATATAAAAATTTAGACTAACTATAATTTTATAAAAATTAAGGACCAAACTTGCAATGACCACACAAAAGTTTGAACTAACTTTGCAATTTTTAAAGTCTGGGGACCAAATATGTAATTTCATAAAACCACAAGGACCATTCATGCAATAATCTCTATATATAATTTAATAAAAATATTTTGTATGTATTTTGTAATTATATATAAAACTTAAAAAATAATCTTATTTTCAACACTTCAATTCATCGTTCGATCCACTTGTGAAACCCAAGACACTCCAAAAAATTAAAAATATTAACAATCTAGTCCGACCCGGTTTTCCGTTTTCAGTTCAACAACTAACCAATCTGAACTTGTCGATTCCTTGCTTACAAGACCAATTGGGTGGATCAGACCGGTTGGACCTCCAAGTCCCGATCCGACCAGTCCTACCGGTTGGACCGCACCTCCGAGTCTTGGTTTTCAATGTCTGTGGTACCGCATTTAACAATGTCAAATCGATCTGCTAGTTCATTGGTCGGCAGCCCGACCATCAATATGTGTGTCGTTTCAGACTCGTGTTTATGATGTTTTCGGTATATTGTGTGCAAAAACAAAATAAATTATATAAGAAAATTGTTAAAAAATTATTTAGATATAAAAATAAAATTGAAATCCAATGCTTATTTATCTCTCCCTGTGCTTAACAAAAATTTGAATAAATTTGGTTATGTATGGACTTATGAATTAAACGGATATATTTAAGAGAAAGTATATATGAACAAATTTGTTTTATGCATACATATTACTATAAGTTTAAAAAGCATAGCTTGAAGCATGAATGCATGATGTACAAGTATGAACTATTGAACTGTATAGCCATCATAAAATTCTTTATTAATTTAAAGTATCACTTTAAACCCTTAAAATTTATATTTTTACTTCCTTAAATTTAACGTTACTTACATTTCAAATCCTTTACTTATCTAATTAGTTTTATTAACCTGTTCACCTTTTCTATTGTTTTTTTCATTTAAAATTTGTCATAACCTACAAAATATAGAGCAGTGACATTCTTATATTCACCTTAGGTATATATATATATAAATAGAATAATGAAAACATATAAGTTATTATATATGAAAAAGGTTCAAATATAAAAGCTTTTAAAACTAAAAAAATATAGAAAGTAATCTTAACCATAAATCTTTTTAATTAATTGTTAAAATCAAAGTGTAGAAAAAGGTTTGTTAGATAAGTATTTTATGAATAGACATTTTTGTTGACTTTTTGCAAGTTCTTCCCCTTTCATTAAATGTTCATAACTTTATGTATGATATTTTTTTATAAAAATTACGACATTAAAACAAGTGTTTTTGATTTTTTAAACGAGTACAATATTGTTATATAAAAGATAAAAAAATTACGTTTTAATCTCATATCTTGTCATTGTGTCTTTAGTGCGTTTTATTGTGTCATTTTGTTAGTTATTGTGCTTTTCTAAATACTATTGTCTTTTGTCTTTTTATAAATTGATGAATTTTCAAAAAATATAATTGTGGAATAACATTGTTGTGTATCTCTAATATGTAAAACACAATAATAAATTAACAATTAATTAATCTAATACATAAAAAACAATGATAAGATAACCATAATGTTTAGTTGTATTTTTTTATTGTCATTGTCTTATCGTGAATACAATAAGTTTTGAAATATAAATTGATCAAATAAAATTATTGTGTATTTTTAATTGTAAAACACAATGATAGATGACAACTTTATATAATCTACAGAAAAAATGACAAAAATAACACAAGATTATCTAAAATGTAAAACACAATGATTAATGCATATAAAAATGATACAAAATACAAGACACAATTAATGTATAAGACAAAATGAGCTATGTATTTACACATTAAGCAAAATGCAATCCTCTTTAAAACAATAGAAAGATACGTGTTAAACATTTTTTTTACTATAACTCTATCCAGTATATACTATAAATCAAATACATACAAGAGCGCTAAAAAGTTAATTACAATCTAATCGTAACTTCTAACTACAATAAAGATAAGTACAATAATTATTATCCATATAGCAACTCTTAAACGAATGAATGTGTACGAATATTAATATAATACTAATTATCAATTTGGTTGGTGTATTATGGTTGTATCATATGCATTAAAAGTTGTACCTTAAGTTGTCCATTAGTCAATTAAGTTTTAAGTGTTGGGTGGTACGCATTAATTGTTATACAATATGCACAAAAAGTTGTACATTTTTCTCTTTTAATATTTGTTTTTAAACCCGATACTTTTATATATCTCACGATATAAGCCCTATTATTTTTTACAAATTATTTGATTTACGATCTTAATTTTGAAAGTTAACAAGTCATAAAGAGCATTTAATTAGACTCAATATTGTTATGCTTATTTTTTTCCATTTAACATACTCGTCGTCCGTACGGGTCCTAGATTGACTTATTGTTTTTAATATTTTACGTGTCACGTGCATGGTTTAACATTTTTACGTCTACTTCAGTTTAGTCTTATTTTTTTCTTTTTTTTAATACAAGTTTTTTCGTTGTTGATGGCCGCTAACGGTGTGTGACATTTATACTATTTGATATGATTTTATGCCCCATGAGCAAGCGGGAGGCTTGATACTAGTTTTCTTTTAAAAGCTACTAATCTAATCTTAAATCCTCATAAACCTACTCTATGATTTGAATTCTCAACCTACTAGAGAGAGCATTTATAATATCTAATAAAACAAATGTTTTTTTGCCATTTGTACTTCTCTTATCTTACTTTTACGTCACTTGTTATTTTTCTAGACATCTACACACTAATTTTTCTTTCAAAAAGGCATTATAGTAATTTATATACTTATAAATTTCTCTCTTCTTATTAAAAATGAATTTTATTAATTTTTATATTTCTTTTTGTTATCTTAATTTTTTTAAATCAAACTATATTTTTTTAAATAGATTTTATTAATTAAATTAGAAATCACATCTTTTTAATAAAATCTAAATAATAAAAAAGCTAAAATGTTATATAATATGAAAATTTCTAAAACACTAAACATTTTTAAATATAATATTTTAAATCATTTTGTTTTTAAAAAAGTTATGAGCTGGTGAAATTTTTAAAAATTTAAAACAACCAGAATCAATACAAACCAGCGTTTAAAAAAATTCCTATAAAAATATTAAAACAAATGTTTAAAAATAAAACTATTTAGATAAGAGAGTAAAAAATAGTATAATTATTTTATTTCTTGAACTATTACGTATATATAAATTTAATTATATTTTATATTAAAATATTATATTATAAATTTTCATGTTTATTACTAACTATAAATCCGCTTAATTAATGGTTTTTAGCATATCCATCTATCTATAAAAAAACTAAAATAAGTGTGAAACAATTGTAAGACTTATTATACTTACTTTTTCATTTCTCTATATTATTAATAATAATATTGAATACTAATAATATTACTCGTACCATATTCAAATTAAAAATATATAATTTAATAAATTAAAAATCTATTTTTTAGTTAAAAACACACTTTTAATTTTTTTTATAAAATACAAAATACGATGAACTTTTTTATCAATTTATTAAAACAAAATATTTGAAAATCATAATTTTTGATAAAATAAAAGTTTAAGAAAAATACATAATTGTTTATTTACTTAAAGTACCTATTTGTACGTAATTATAACCACATTTTATTTTCAAGCATGTTTTTATCATACATAAATTTTAAGTATCAATTATTTAATATTTTGTTTATTCAATTTCTGTAATACACGATAACTAATCTAGTTATTATATATTCTAATAAATTTTACGTCAATACGTACACACACCTTCGTATTAATAAGAATAGTATCTTAAAATATTAAGCACATGTTATGCATTAATATAAATAGTCAAAACAGCGAATCATTAAAAAAACAAGAAACCATAAACAAAATAAGATAACAAAATTTTAGGACGATAATTACTCGTAAAGTATGACACACACACACACATATATATATATGAAAATGTATGACTCTAATTCAAATGATAATGTTTTTTAATAGGTCAATTTTTCGTTTCCTAAGTGAGATCGCGCCCCCAACCTCCATAAAAAAATATCCACAACTAGGAAAAACCTCTAGTTCAACGCGAAATATTTTTACTTTGAATAACACTCGAACACAAGACCTACATATTTTTAATTGTCTTGAATATCTCAATTAACCAAAGAATCACAAGTATAACATATTATAAATACCCTACAAGATTTGTTGCAATGAATAATTCTAGTGTACAACTTCATATGCAACTAGACACTTTTTGAACTAGGGTATCTCTTTTCTTTTTCTTTTTCACAGAACATGCTTCAAACTTTAGAGCATGTTTTTCTTTTCTTTTTCTTTTCACTATTAAAATTTCATTTTAATGCTTAAAAACTTACTTTTCCCCTTAAGCTGAGCATATAACTATACTTTATAACTTATATATAAATTGTTTTTCACCCGCTTGTCATTGTTTATACTTTTAATTTTTTATTATAACTTTTAAAATTTAACGTTTTACAAAATATTGAATATACTTTTACGATTAGCTTATTTTTATTTACGTTTCTATATAAATCTCATTCAAAGAGGAGTTATGTGTCCTAATTTACAAGTTATCAAATCACAAACGTATAAGTTATCAAATCACAAACGTTAAAGTTATCAAATCACTTTTTGAATTTTTATAGTTTCCTTTTCTTTTTTGTCGACAATACTTAAAACATGATGCTTATAAATTTTAAATTGCAAATTCATATTTTTATCAATATTTTATTTATGTTTTGACATTTTTATTTGTATTAATATTCCAACGTGAATTTTTTTAATGACTTTGTTTCTTATATAAAGTTGTGAATATTATTAATAATCTCATCGTAACGCACAAGTTTACAAGAGTTTTTTTATGTATAAAGTTTGGAATATTATTAGTGACATCAAGATATTAATTATATAAAGATACAACTTTTCAACCTCCTCCTCAATCCACGGGTTTGAGGCGACATTTCGACATTAGTTTTTTTTTTTCACCGTTTATGCTCCCGTTACAACATGGTATCCCATCGCAACTAGTAGGTTTGAATATTAGTTAATATGTAAAACAAGAAATAGATTAAATAAAAAGCATTCTTAAAACTGGCTCATTAATATATGCGTGCGTGCGTGCGTGCGTGTGTGCGTGGGTGCGTGCGTGCGTGGGTGCGTGGGTGGGTGTGGGTGTGTGTGTGTGGGTGTGTGTACGCGCGCGCACACGTGCGTGTGCGTGTGCGTGTGCGTGTGTGTGTGAGTGAGATATATACTCGAGCATATATCTCTGATGGATGCTTTCAAAAACGTTGTTGTCATCATCTACGTTGTTCTTCTCATAGCCAAAAACACCCGTTAAAATGTCCTTCTTTCCTTCCCTTTTCACATAATGCATTCGACCCCGTCCATGTACATGGATTGTGCACCGAAAACGACCTTAGGCTAAGCTCGACTAAATTACCACACAAGTTAATTTTCTAGAACGAGCTCAAGTCATATTGGTGAGGATTCTAGTTCAATTTGCGATTTCAAAAAAGACAAAAAGCATTTATAGAAACCATGTTTAGTTTAACAAGCTTGCAAAAGTTGGACTCTGAATAAAAACTTACCTTTAACTCTAACTCGACTCTAACTTCAAGTTTTAATAATATGATAAAGTTCATGGGTGAGTTTCATTACATAGCGTTAAATTATTACGAGTAATAAAATAACACACCTAAATCATTTAGTTTTTTAGTATATCTATACTACTATAGAATAATAAAATTATTACTACATTTATAATGTTACATCAATTTTAATATGTCATATTTCATATGAATAGTTTCAAGTTTTAATGTGTATTTTTATAAGATTTATTTTAATTATACCCCTTTTAAATTTTAAATATTTGAACTCTATTATTTCATAATTAAATTTAAAGTATGTCTATTATATTTAAGATTATCTTAATCTATCTATGTATGTACTACTATATAATACAACTTTTTGGACAACATTGTAATTTTGAACTATTTTTAAACACTTAAAAACAATTTTATTACATTTAGTAAAAGTGATTATAAATAAACAATTTCTTATTTACAAATTTGCTCCTCTCTATAGTAAGATAGATGTGTTTGATATCCCATATTGATCAAATAAAAAAACCAAACTAGAGTTAGTACAATAAGAGAGAGTTAGCTAAAGACAATCAAAAAATATTTATACCCCCGTCGCACCGCGCGGGTTTCACCCACTAGTAGTTTATAATAGGCTTTGTGCCAGTGGCAAACTCGGGAAATTTGTTAATAGTGATCGGTTATATTTGGGTCCGGTTCTATATTGTTAAATATTGTATTTTTCGGGTCGGGTCACATAATAAAAAATAAACCAAATCAAATCATACTCGCATAATATAAATTCGTCAATCTTTTAACAATAAATAGCTAAATTGAGGATTTGTAATTATTTAGAATCGTGTTTAGTGGGGGTGTAA
The DNA here is from genome assembly GCA_018326385.1 of Flaveria bidentis. Taxonomy (NCBI): domain Eukaryota; kingdom Viridiplantae; phylum Streptophyta; class Magnoliopsida; order Asterales; family Asteraceae; genus Flaveria; species Flaveria bidentis. Next base: position 13,833 of record BJCM01166140.1, on the reverse strand, counting down.
TTGTGGATAGAGGGACAACTCTTTGTATGTAAATCCAATAGCAAGGTAAAGACGAAAACTACACAGTTGAAGGCGTAGGATGACGACGATCAAACTGTATATAATTAGACATGTAATCGAACAAAGCATCTTTTCAATTACTGCTAATATTTTAATACTGTAGATTCTAATTGAAATGTGTATTAATTGTTAGTTTAATTTTTTAATGGTTAAGATGATAGAGTTTAATTTTTAAAAATAGTTAATTAGGCATTTGGTAATAAGATCCATAAGTAAACGTACTAACGAGCATAGTTATTTATATAGTTCATATGTTTATAAGTTATCTTTCTAAACTTGTTAGTTAGATTATAATAATTTTGTATTTGTAAAATCTAAAGATTTATTGCTTTGAGTAAAAATTATTTGATGTCGGTTTTAAATTTTAAAGGGGTCGGTTGAGATTATGTATATATAGTAACAAAAATAAAATTTTCAAGAAGTGCGGGAGAACCCAATGGGTTCCACTTGGGTCCGCATATGGGTTGTGTATGAAACTAAACTAACTGAACTGCAATTATAATAACCGAAGCAACTTAAGCGAAAATCTAAACCCAATCGACTGTTTGGATTGAAGATTTTTCGAAAACCAAATTTTCAGTTTGCCTGAAACAAAAATGAAAAAAGGAAACTGGATTGAATTATGACCAAATCAAACCAAACATGTAACTGAACCAACCAAAGCAAAACGACCAAAGTGAGTATATATAGTCTTATATCTATAATATTTCAAAATATATTATATTTTATTTTAAACGTAGATTCATTAGAAGAAATTATGAAAAATACAAATAGTTATCCTGATATTTGATCAAAAATCATATCATACAACTATATTAACATCTCCTAAACCAAGTACATATCTAATATATATGTTTGAATGTACTTGTTTTTTTGTCATCAAACAAGTAAAGAAAATAAAATTTGCTTGAATTGGTAAACTAATTTATCATACTTTAAAGTTGATAATATGTTGGGTTTAAAGGATATATATATAAATCATTTTTGAAGATTTAGAAATTATCAGTTTCAAAATTCAAAACCACCCCTCGGGTTACTTATAACGAGTAACAACATTTTGTCAGAAGCATGTCTGAATAGCTTTTTAAGGTGAAGCATTACTTCTACCTGAAGTAGACTGAGTTTTTGGCTTCGACAACTAGTACCACTAATCCCCGACTAGTGTAATTTCACTATGATGACACTCACAATCATTTCCCTCTTAACATATGGTAGCAAAACTAAAGTTTATATAGATAACAAAACAAATGTACTAAATGTTGATATATAAGAATAAACATAAATGATATGAATCGATCATTGCAAGTCAAAGTATCTATGTAAATATGAGTTTTCAATTCATTTTACCGTTAAAGAATCATATATGAACTATAAACACAATGTGTGTTTTTTCTAACTTAGACCAATATTATTTGTGTTTGTTTTTATATCTGGGAAAAGTCAATGTAACTGTCACGTGCTGCTCAGAGCAGTCTAAAGCTTCATTGCTCTTATGCAACAATCATTTACTTACACACTTAAGTAATCACAACACACGTAAGGTACATAGTATGTCAAAAATCGTTATGGTTAATGATTGCCATTTTTTATACGGAGCAACAAAAAACATACATAAAGCCTAATTTAAGATGTCCTTTTGCATTTAAAGGTGAACCCATCAAAACTAAAACCCATGTACAAAATTTGCAAGCTCCCTACATTAAAAAAATCAAAATTCACAAGAACTGCAAACAACATTAACGAAATTTAAACATAAAGTTGTTGATAGAATAACAAAATCCTATAAAAGAGTAAAACTTATGTCGTCATTTCACAACTGTCCTAAAGCATCTTTAGAGTCTTTTAAACAAGATCAGCTTGAAATATTCAATCAATGAAACAAGAACAACGAATAATCTATATTAATGAAATAACAAATGTATTATTATAAACAACCAAAAAACCCAAAACTATTATTTCTAAAATGTTACTTTAAACTGTTAGCCCATTAACATCAGCCCACATTGGTGGTTTCTCCATTTTTTCCCATTCTTTTTTATTTCACTAGTAACCAATTCTCATTTTCCCAAAAAACTTACTTTAAAGTGTTAGCCCATGACTTGAACCTCATTCTTGAACCAACCTGTTTGCCATGTTAATGGCACAAAGTAAGTCCATGTAATCATTGGATTAGGCCCACTGTCTTTTGGCGAGTTTGTATATTTGCATTAGCCGAGTAGATGTTACGTGTCGACGCCCATGCAAATCATACAGGTTAAAGAGGAGATAAACCTAAAAGGAAGTCCAGAAGCGAAAGTCTAGGTGCAAGATACTTGAGAATGAAATTAGCCAACATATCTTTTGAATTAGTCTTTTAATTTAGTTTTGATTGGTTTGCTTAAATAAAGGAAATTAGGTTGGGATGCCCACGTTTCCAGTAACTTATTTCCTAGTTGTTAGGGGTAGTTTGAAGTTTTCTATTTTGTTTCCTTTAAATTGTAATCTTTGGATTTGGAAGTCATCATCAGAAAACTTACTTCAATTATTCTCTCTACTTTCTTTCTGCATTCCATCTCTTTTCTTTGGCTATTGAATCATCCGTTCGACTCACTTAACAATGGTATCAGAGCAGCCTTGATCCAATGAAACACATAAACAAACTCTTGAACAATTTCAGCAAAGCACCAATGAAACTCTCGAGAAACTCACTAACATGTTCAACAAGTTGGTGACCGATGTTCAGTCAATTAAGGAAAGGGATTCGAGCGATTCTTCTGGCTCCGACAGAAGCATCATTAACGGGAAAGAAGGGAAGCCCTATCTGAAACTCCATTTTCCCCGATTTAGTGGTGAAGATCCTACGGGTTGGATCTACCAGGTTGAACAATATTTCGGATTTCAAAACGTGGCGGAGGAAGACCGCGTCACTTTGGCCTCGTTTCATCTCGACGCCATTGCTTTACAGTGGCACCGGTGGTATGCGAAAACACGCGGTCCGATGACATGGAGGGAATTTACTACGGCTTTGTTAAGCCGTTTTGAACCGACTGACTATGATGATCCTTCGGAATCCCTTCATCGTCTCAAACAAATTACCACAGTGGCAGCTTATATCGAGGCTTTTGAACGATTGTCACATCGTGTTGACGGAATTCCAGAGTCCTTTTTGCTTGGTTGTTTTGTTGGTGGTTTGAAGGAAGAGATTCATTTGGAGGTGAAGCTCAAGAAATTACGCACCCTAGCCGATGCAATGGGGTTGTCCTGCTTGATTAAGGAGAAGATGACATTGCAATATCGAGTTTTTCCTTCTACCCGAGTTACAAGTTTTAATTCTCCATTTAAGGCCCCGTCATTGTTGGACTTTTGGGTAAAGCTCTAACTCAACGCCTTTCTCTTCTCTCCCCAAGTCCGGTTAGACGTTTATCAGGAGCCGAGGCAAGAGAACAAAGGGAAAAAGGATTGTGTTATTAATGTGATGAATGCTATGCCCCAGGTCATAAGTGTAGCAGGCCCCAACTGTTTATGATTAGTGAGACCGATGACCTCGAGGACACTAAAGAGGGGGATGAAGCCGATGATACTTCTCTCGATGATATTACCGCTGAAATTTCTTTTATGCGATTATCGGCACAATTTTGCCTCAAACATTATGATTTCCTGGTAGAATCCATAACAAAGATGTGGTGGTACTAATTGATGGAGGTAGCACCCACAATTATTGAGCAAACATTGGTGGAGCGGTTCGATCTAACAGTGGATTCGGGAGACAAATTGGAGGTGGTGGTTGCTAACCGTGAAAAATTATCTTGTGTGGGTCGAGTAAGAGGTCTTACAATTATTATTCAAGGGTATACTATAACCACAAATTTTTTTGTATTACCAATTGCAGCTTGTCCGATTGTTTTGGGTGTCCGGTGGTTGAAGACTTTGGGTCCTATTGAGATCGATTTCCAGAACCTCACTCTTGGGTTTCATCTTGTGGGTTCAAGGGGTATGATCTTACAGCTTTGAAGACAAATGAGTTAATGGGAATTCATGGTATCGCCTTACTTATCCAGATTAGTCGAGTCGAGAGTGAGCCTTCTTCTAACCCAAGTCCTTGTCCAGCTGTCCAGCGGGTTCTAGCAGAGTACGAGCAGGTCTTTCAGGAGCCTAAGGGATTACCCCCTAAACGCTTCCATGACCATTATATACCCTTATTACCGGGGGCCAAACCCGTGAGCTCTCGTCCGTATCTCCAACCTTATTTACAAAAGATAGAAATCGAGAAGCAGGTTAGGGATTTGCTTCGAGACGGGTTGATTCACCCTACCCATACTCGTTTCATCCCCGGTTTTGCTTGTCAAAAAATCCGATGGCACATGGAAATTCTGTGTCGATTATCGAGCTCTCAACGAAATCACTATTAAGGATAAGTATCCAATTGCTCTTATAGATAAGCTCTTAGAGAGCTACATGGTGCTAATATTTTTCTAAACTTGATCTTAGCTCCGGTTACCATCAGATACGAGTTCGAGAGGCTGACATTCCCAAAACGGTTTTTCGAACGCATGATGGGCATTATGAATTTGTTGTTATACCTTTTGGACTCACCAACGCCCCAACTACTTTTCAATGTTTGATGAACGATATTTTCCAGGCATATCTACGTAAGTTCATTTTGGTATTTTTTGATGATATTCTTATTTACTCAAGATCTTTGAGTGATCACATTGGTCACTTACGTACTATTTTGGGGTTGTTGATTACTAATCACCTTTTTGCCAAGCTTTCCAAGTGTTGTTTTGGGATTAGTCAAGTTAACTATTTGGTTCATGTTATTTCTAGAACCCCTCTTTTTACATGTTTTAACTGATTTTGGGGCTGGAAATGCATGAATGAATATTTTTATAAAACTGGTTTTTATACCCACATGTTTGATATGTGCATGATGACGTATGGTGTGATTATGGACTGTGTTTATGATTCAATGATGTTATGGTTGTGTTTCTAAGGCTTAGAATGTAAGAGTTAAGCTTAGAACATGAAAGATGAGAATTGGGGACTGAATCTGATGAATAGTGTGCCCTAGGCTGCTCATGCGCCCAAACAGTAGTTCATACGCCTAAGTTTAGAAAAACTGCTTAAGTTTTGGCAAATGCGGATGAGTATTGGAGGAAATGTGGATGAGTAGAGTAATGCGGATGAAAGTCAATGCGGATGAACATTGACCAAGTGTGGGAAATGCGGATGAGTATTGACTAAGTATGGGAAATGCGGATGAACTATAACAAATGCGAATGAAGTAAAAGAAATACGGATGAACATTGACCAAGTGTGGGAAATGCGGATGAGTATTGACTAAGTATGGGAAATGCGGACGAACTATAAATAATGCGGATGAAGTAAAAGAAATGCGGATGAAGTAAAAGAAATGCGGATGAAGTAAAAGAAATGCGGATGAACTAAGACAAATGCGGATGAACTAAGACAAATGCGGATGAACAAGGCAAATGTGGATGTTAGAATATTTCTGACTTCTTGGGAAAAAGTGTAATTTAGGCTTTGACTTGGGAGGTTCCCGGGGGCTATGTAAGTTGACTTTTTGAGGTCATAGGTGTTACGTTGGGCATGTTATGATGTATGATTGATGCTTATGCATGAGGGTATGTATGACGTATGTTATGTATGTATGATGCCCTGTATGATGATGTTGTTGTATGTGTATGTTAATGTTTCTAACAAATGTTACGTTGGGCATGTTATGATGTATAACAAATGTTATGTATGTATGATGCCCTGTTATGTATGTTTATTTTCCCATAGCTTTACGTTGAATGTTAATGAATGAAATGAAAGTATTATGTAACGTAAAGTGGAAGATAATGAAAAGAGGAACATGATGAATGAATGCATGCATTAATGAATGAACAAATGAAAGAAAGGCTTGCAAGCAAATGTATGGAGGTTCACACTAAATGCGGAGTGTTAGCTAAACCGTGTGCGGGTTAGCTACCCATGAGGATGCACACTGGGCTTAATCCGTGTGATTAAGCAAATGTATGGAGGTTCACACCCAATGAGGGGTTGTCAGCTCAACTGTGTGCGGGTTAAATACCCCATGAGGATGCACACAGGGGTTCAGTCTTTGTGATTGACCAGATGTATGGGGTCCTTGTCGCTTAACCCTAGATGAATTGCTTGGTTCTCTAGAGGGGGGTTAAGCACATGACACGACCTAGATGAAAACGAGAAGATAATAAATGTACGAAATGAACGATGATGAAGATAATAACTATTATCTATGTGTACGTACGATGTGTGATCACGTTCTAAAGCCTGTTATGATTTGAAAGAAAGTAAAGAACGGTTTTAAAAAGAAGATAAAGTTTGTTTTATTTTAAAACTAGAACTCACTCAGCAACGCTGACTTTTATATGTTTCCAGTTGGTAGGTAATGTTGTTGGGGATGGCACGGGGTGGCTACTCAGCTCTTGGGATGGCATCCATTTTTATAATGCTTTTGTGATGTAATGCAACACGTATTTTGTAATTTGATAACGATGTATTGTTTTGAAAAAACTTTTATAATGGAATGAGATGTCTGTTTTAATGATTCCGCTGCAGTGTTTTCATTACTTTAATAAAAATATATGTTTTATGTGCAATGAATGACCAGCTGTAAGCGTCCCGGGTACGGGACCTTACAAAGGTGGCCAATTTGGATTCCATAAGACAATTGCTAAGGTGAAACAAAATTTTTGGTGGATGGGCATGAAAGATTTTGTGAAAAAATATATCCAGGAATGTCACACATGCCAACGAGCTAAGAGGGATAGCATGCAACCTGTCGGGCTATTGCAACCTCTTCCGGTACAAGATAATATATGGGAAGACATTAGTATGGATTTTGTTGAAGGGTTACCGGTGTCCAACGGGTTCACGGTGGTGATGGTGGTCGTTGATAGGATCTCAAAGTATGCTCACTTTGTGCCTATGCGTCACCCGTTTATCGCTACAACTGTGGCTCGAGAATTTTAACCAACATTGTTCGTTTACATGGCATTCCTTTAACCATTGTGAGTGATTGTCATAAAAAAAATATAAGTTCTTTTTGGCAGGCCTTATTTAAGTTGCAGGGGTCGGTTATATGCATGAGCTCTAGTTACCATACACAATCCAATGGACAAACGAAAGTTGTCAACCGAATACCAAAGCAATATCTGCGTTGTTTTGTTGGTGACAAGCCTAAGAAATGGGTGGACTGGTTACCTTGGGCAGAATACAGCTACAACACTTCCGTGCACACTTCAACCAAACTAACACCCTTCCAGGTTGTTTATGGGCGGCTACCCCCTAAGCTTTTGCCATATGTTCCAGGTACGACTAAGGTACAAGTTGTGGAAAACTATCTTCAAGCCCGCGATTTAATGCTTAGAAATTTGCGAGCCAACCTTTCTGCAGTCCAAAACCGTATGAAAAATTATGTTGATCAGCACCGACGTGAACTAGAACTTACGGTGGGTGATCATGTTTACGTTAAATTACAACCTTATCGCCAGTCGAGTGTGGTTACTAGAGCATCAGCTAAGCTCAATCCACGGTATTTTGGTCCTTATAGCTAAGGTGGGCAGGTGGCGTATCGGATTGAATAACCTCCTGGTTCCATAATTCATAATGTCTTTCATGTGAGTTTACTAAGAAAGAGTGAAGGTCCTGTTCCAGAATCGTTGTCGCCTCCCGTCGAGGAACCTGTTCAGTCACAAACAGTTCTCCAACCGGAGCTTATCTTGGATGAACGAGTCGTACAAAGAGGAACATATCGGACAAAGATGGAGATTCTAGTTAAATGAGTCGGTCAATCTCGGGAATATACGACATGGGAAAACAAATGGCGTTTCTCGCGTACTTATCCTCAGTTTCACCTTGAGGACAAGGCGAATTCGAGTGGGGTGGATTGTTACATGTCGACGCCCATGCAAATCATGCAGGTTGAAGAGGAGATAAACCCAAAAGGAAGTCCAGAAGCGAAAGTCTAGGTGCAAGATAATTGAGAATGGAATTAGCCAACATGTCTTTTGAATTAGTCTTTTAATTTAGTTTTGATTTGTTTTCTTAAATAAAGAAAATTAGGTTGGGATGCCCACGTTTCTAGTAACTTATTTCCTAGTTGTCAGGAGTAGTTTGAAGTTTTCTATTTTGTTTCCTTTAAATTGTAATCTTTGGGTGAAAACTTACTCCAATTATTCTCTCTACTTTCATTCTGCATTCCATCTCTTTTCTTTGGCTATTGAATCATCCGTTCGACTCATTTAACAGTAGAATCCGATTAACTAGATCATAACTGAAGCACTCGGAACCTAGGGGTCTTAAAAGTCGGATTTACATATTTGCATCATCCATTTTAAACTGGAATCTCATTCATACGTAAGAGAAAACATTCAAACATAACAAGTATAACATCCAATTCCATTACATAACACCCTTATGACAGTGATTGAAGGATTACTAGAGTGATTGGTAAAAATATTGGGCGAAGATCAACGAGTTATAGATGTGTAAGGTGTATAAAACATTCTTAAATGGAAGATCATAGGTACATTAAAGATGGTCTAACTTCTCTCCATCATAAGGTTAGGTATTTTAAAATCTTCTGAAAGAATATATATCAAGGTTACGTTAAAAACTTTAGTAAGATTTCTATGAATATTTAGAAAGAAATATTAAGAAGCTATGCATGGTTGTTATTTTTATAACTATATGATATTTATTAAATATTAATCAAATTAAATAGTCAAGTTAGCATAAATTCATAAAGATAGTAATTTTTAAGTAGAAAACTGAAAAAAATACACTTTTAGCTTTTGTTCGTGTTATATGATTGTTGTAGTTTTCTAATAAGAACTAGTTCTATATTAAACAAGCTTCTACTAAAACAAACACTTCAATAACAAAACTAATTTAAAGTAAATAACTATATGAACCAAACAAACATATATATTGTATTAAATATAAGACTGAACATAATGATATCCCTAGGGGGCTTCAAATTTGTTGATGTAGACATAGTGTACGTTTAAGTCACTACGTCCTAATTAAAAAGGACTTCAAACTCATGTTTAGCTAAACCCTCAACTAACATTAAAAGAGATTAATAAATTTATTTTTTCACTTTTAACAATCTTTTAACTTAAAATGTCTTTGAACCTACTACATTTAATTTACAATTATTTTAATTAATTCATATTTCTTAAGTGATTTTTTAACTAAATAAACCATTAAACATAGTTTAAGGCATAAGTCAGTTATAAAGCAACAACTCACTCTGTTACACCTTTTAAACTCTATCAAACACTATAGAATTTGGTGATATAACGAACTGTCTCTTAATATTTTTTGAAAAGAAAAAAAAACTTGCACTCACCATGGCTTTTTCATGAGATTCAATCAAGTTATAAGAATTTGCAAATTTGATCAACATGGTTTATAAAACAACTAATCAGCTTCTCGTGATTTTCTTCTTTTAAAAAGAGTTACTTCATGTCATATACAAGCTCGTTGTTTTACTCTTAAATAATCAATAGATTAGAACTTGATCTATTATAACAAACATATTTCACAACAATTACAAATCAATGTAACAAATATATTTCACAAACCATGATCCCCAAAGCTTTGTCTTTCTAGCCCATTTGCTTGACTTCTACATTCTCTCTCGGTCCCCTTCGCGACTTTGGGCTATGAGTAGATAACAACCCCATCCTCAAAAATTGGATACTTATTCTCCATCGTGGACCTTTTTCAATGAATAGGGTGATATGGTGTGACGGCACGCTTAGAAGGCAATTTCCTCAAAATAATGAGAACTAGAGACGACGGTAGTATCTCCACCAACTGTCAAAGGGAAAATGGTTAGAAGTTAGAGGTATTTATAAGAACGTGATATGTTATACAAGCATAGATTACTGTTCTAAACAAAAAAGTTTCTACACTTCCTTACCGAGTAGTATACGAAGTTAAGAACCGGATGCTCCATTAAATCTAGGTTAGCTGCTTCATCAAACGCGTCAAAACACATCTAACATGCCCATCAAGAAAAAAAGATAATACAAAAATTAGAAAAAATTTTTAATAAAACAACAAATGGTTCTATATTACATACATCACCCACCTACAGTTTACAAAGAGGTAAACTATCGTTTACACTTAACATGGCTATGAACTGGAGTTTACTTTGTAAACTGTAGTTTACCTTTTTGTAAGTTGCAGTTTACCTCTTGTCAAAAGTATACATAATGTATGAATCTAGAATCCCAACACGAATAGATATGATATATGTGTTAAGAATTTTGTTATGTGAAAATAGGAATTGATAAATTTCTAAAAATGGTCATTTCAGCCGATTTACTTATGAATGAATGGATTTGGGTTATTACCCCAATGGCTAAACCAAAACGGGTCAAACGAGTTGAAACATCTAACACTGATTTGATACATCTAAAAATGGACTAAACCAACCTAAACCACCACAAAAATGTCTAAAGCAACTAAATATGGTTATCTTTGCTAGTATCAGGCCCTCGATATTTTAAGTGTCTTGAGCCTAGGCAATAGGTTCAACCTTAAGTCCTAGAGTGCACCTAGCCATTGACTACTTGGGTTGAAAGATGCAAAAAAGAATGATCCATTTTGACCTGTTACCCAAACCACATGAACCTCCCATCTTGTCACATTAAATAATTTCATAATTTATAGATCGCCAATCATCACATAAAGGATACAAGGGACCTCACCATGATGCATCTTACAAGGAAACACGCAAAGCATATTGTTGTGACATAGCCAACCTGCAGGAACAATAGACATTAGATATTTACACACTCGTTTAAAATGTAATTTACTTGAAATTTAACAAATACCTTTGAACATACATACCTCTTGTAACTTCTTTCGCCTGCCTTTTGATTCCACAGGAAAGCGCTGCAACATTAAAAAGAGCCTGCACAAAATTAAACAGCACCCTCATAAAATCTTTGGAAATTTTGTTAACCATCTAAGTGATTAAAAAGACACACACATACATACACAAGGGCACATTCCTCTCAAAACCAATAATATGTTGAAATTTGCGAGAATCGTATAATGCACTTGTACACATTGCATAAAAGATCATCAGAAGTAGAGAACTAGAGAAACAAGGGCAGCTACATAATTGTCTAGTGTATCGCATTCAAAGCAATAGTTACTAATACATTATGTGGTTCTTATTATTGTTTTTGAAATGAACGCCACTCTATATAGATATAATAACTTTTAGAAGTTGGGAAAGTAAAGCAATGTATATGATGTACCTTCCTCCAAAGAGAAGAAAGCATAGGGCTGCAAACAAGGACACACCTACAAAAGTAATATATATATATATATATATATATGTGAGAATAAATCCAACAATTACTTAAAAGAAAAAAATGTATTATTTTTTTATAAAGAATTTAAAGATTAGAACACCTGCAAAGAACATCTTGGAGAGGACTACTATTGCAGTGATAGGCTTCCACCAAGTTATTAACCATAAAACTATCTGTTAACAAGCATTTAATAAGAATTATTAAAAATGACATTAGTAAATCTTAAATGATTATTTACAAAAGTAAACTCCTTTCATCTTTAAGTACATGAATAAGAATTCTCACCTGAATCACATAAATGATCCCGTTTATTGCAAAGAAAGTTGGTCGCAGACCGTCAGTTGAGGCTCCCCGAGCCTGCCAAATGTGTAGAATATTAACAAGTGAACTAATTAGCATTATGAGACAGCCCAATGAAACCTAAAAGATAAAAAATTTATTAGAAATTAAAAGATAAAAACCTGATAGTAGATTTCTGCCCAGAACAAAACTAAGAGAGCATAGGTAGTGAAAAATGCAAGACTTGGCACATCAAGTAATACATGTTGGACAACCTGACAATAAAAAATATAAAACATCAATGATCAAACTTTGTAAGTAAGTATTAGATAAACAACGAGCTATGAATGTTGCTAACCTCTGGCTTTAACATTTCAACATCACGGTAGAATACAAAGATGAAACATCTAACTGCAGTAATGATAACTTTTTTTATTAGAGAACACGAAACAACGAGATAATTTCATAAACCATACTTTTGTAAAGAAAATATAACAAAATATACAGACCCCCGTTAACCAATACGTTGAGTAAATGGAAGACCTTCTGGGTGGTCCAACCATACTCTGGAGCTCTAAGTTGTATCCTGATTAATTGTACCTGCAAATTAGAAATGACCCATAATTTTTACTGAGTCTTTTATTATGCAGTTTATGCTTCAATTGTACTTCTTTTCTGAAGCTGGCGATGATAATAAAAGACAACACGCGAACCATGTTAGGTATCTTTACGCAGCGGAAATAAACACATTGTTATATGCAGTTATGCACGCACACGAAAGCAATAAGAACACGAGAATTTATAGTGGTTCGGTCAAGATAACCTACGTCCACTCTCTGCAACTAGGTATTTTTATTAAGCACAAAAGACAATATTACAATACAATAACATAATCTATATATAGAGATAATTAGGGTTTTCAGAAGCTTCAATGAGCCAGGCCCATAACTCTAACCAAAAGCCCAAAGGCCTTCACACCTCAAGAATCTCCCACTTGAAGGCCTTGCAAATACTCCAGCTAGCCATCTAAGTACAAAACAACCCTATCATCAGTTATCTTCAAGTAACAAAAATCCTTCAAGCCTTCAATTCCAAAGAACAAGCTAAGATTTCAATCCAAATCCCCTAGTTGCGGAGACCCCTCTTCATCAAATACTTGAAAGGGCACGTTAAAGCTCCCCCGAGCTCCAACCTAGTCGTAGCAGACTCCACTCACGACCCACCCTCTGTCTCAACTGGCTTACACGATCCACAAGATTTAAAGATACACCGAGAACCACTAACACTCCAAATTCAACAAACAATCACGAGGAGAGATTTTTCCGGTCGTAGTCTTCAAACCCAACGATTCTTCTTGATTGTACCCAGAACATGCCGCACGCTCCCACTGTCACAAAATCCTCTGACCGGTTTAGACTTATAACCCCATTTAGCAACAATCTTTGTTCCAGACTTCATGTTTGCAAAATGAACACTTTTAGCAGCAGAGTTAGCGAACCCGACTTTGACTTGCTTAACCGGTTTGATCCGTCCCTCAGCAGGTACCTCCACCATGTACAATAACCCATGCTTATCACCACGAGCAATCACCCGGTTCCCATTGATTACCCTCCATTTACCACCACCAAACTTGACTTCCAATCCTTGTTCATCCAATTTAATAACAGAAATTAATTTCTTCTTCAAACCTGGAATTAGAGATGGGCAAAAAAACCGGTTCGGGAACCGGTTCGGCCAAAAAAACCGGAACCGGTTTGAGGCCCGAACCATCGGTTCTCATGCGGTTTCCCCTTTCGAAACCTAAAACCGATTTCAAACCGAACCGGTTTTCAAACCCGTTTTAAACCCGGTTACCGTTGCCTAACGGATATATAGCCGTTGGTACCCATTTTTGACCCATTTTTTATGTTTTTTTACCATTATACCCCCACTAGGTTAGTATATATATGTATTTGATGTTTTGGTTGAATCACAACAACTTATAACACTCTCTACTCTCAAAAATCTCAAAAACGCTCTCCACAAATACTTTTGTTTTAAACGCTCTCACAAAAATCTCTGAAATGGCTTCAACAAGTGCTCAATCATCCGTTGGTTGTGAAGCGTCTTCAAGCAACATGGTGATAGC
>BJCM01166139.1:0-10000 GCA_018326385.1 Flaveria bidentis | reverse complement strand
TTATTTATTTATTTTTATATTAATGTTATTATTTTTGTTTCTATCATTACTTAATAAGTAATTGTTTAAATTCCAATTAATAAATAGATGTATATTTTCAAAATAAAGTTATATAATAATTCAAAATGTGGCGTCCACGTGACACCACAAGAACAAAACCGTTCGAAAGTTCAAGTTTTCTACAACCAAGGTAAAGAAACTAAGTTTGTAAACTTAATACATACAATAGCAATACTTTAAATGTTTATATCTTGATACCATTTGTTCTCTTTATATAGGTTTGAGGTTTGATGGTACATAGGATTACAAACGAACCAAAGATTTTGCGAACATTTGGTCAATCGTTCGGGATAGAAGTTTGTTTGTGTGTTTGTATAATATATGAGCGAACACAAACAAAAAAAAATATTTATGAATATTGGGTCATACGTTCATTTATGTTTCTGAACGTTAGTTAATGTATTAATTTATGTTCATTCTTTTATGGTTGCTTGTGTCTTCCATTCTAAGAATATTTTATAGTTATTTCGTTGGTTATAAAATTTAAATTTATGAAATTCTAGTTATAGTATACGCCTCAATCAACATCTCTAAATTAGCCCAAGGGAGGGGGCGACCGCCTAAGGGTCAATGTCCCTTTTGACATACTCTATATATTATTAACTCATTACATAATTTAAATTAGCTCAATATGCTCAAATATCAACATTTAGAGTCCTCACACACTAGATGTGGTTCGACTTGATACACCGATACCCCTCGCTTACACAACTTCACATGAAACCTCATATGATTATGATATTAGTGTTAAGGATCTACTAATACGAGTAAGCATAAGAAAGAATTGTGTTTATACCTTTACACGTGAAATTGCACATAGGGTATTCATTGAATGAGTTATTCTGATAGTTTCAATCCACTCCTTTAAATTTACAAAATTTTAAAACAGAATTTGAATTTGAAATAAAACTAAAATTTCATTCAAGGCTTGAATAAGTTTAACTACCGCAAGAAGACATATTTTACACTAGTTGATGTATACTTTGTCATTTGGACCAAACAATCTGTTCTATAAGAAGACACGGTAGTTTAAATGATATGTTTTAAATACATGTAACAATTAAATATGGATTTGTATTTATTTTTAGAATAAAGTTCAAATGGTTGTTAAATCACTTGAATTACTTAGATCACGTCTCACACATTAATACCCAAGTTCTATTTTTGTATTATATTATTAAAATGAATTAGAAGGTATAATAATTCATGCATTAGATTACCGTTGTAAGTCATCATTTCTTTTAAGTTAATCTTTTTTCTTATAGTTAATTCATTAGAAATAAAATATAACAAAAGAATCCACTACTTTCAATAGGGTAAAATATGAATAAAAAGTACGGTTAAATTAATAGTAGTCAAGATATTGAACAAAACATGGAATAATGATGTATCCAAATAGAGGTCAAACAATAGTTCAAGAATTACGAATTAACAGTCAAACACTAATAACTACAAGGAATCGACCAAACAATCACTTGTCACCGGTGAAAGTTACAAAACTTTTGAATATTGCTACGATAAGTTTGTCTACACCATGTGGAGATAATGTTTTGCATGAAGACACAAATAATCACTATATATAATCTTGTTTCAATCATCTATACTACATAAATTCTATCATCATAATACCTTCTCTCCATTAATTCATTTCAAAGTTCAAGATTAAAGTCAACTTTGAAATACTTAGTAAGATGAAGGCCAAAGTTATCAAGGAAAACAAGTACCAAAGATTGTCTAATGGATTTGTTAGATTTTTAAATAAATTCAAAGATTTTTACGTCAAAAGCATGACAGAATTGGACTATAAAATAGAGTCCGGTTGTGGGACCACACCCGTCTCTACTTTGCCTAAGAGTTTTAGCACAAACTCTAGAAGAATGAGTAGTGGTGACCAAGATCTTGCAGAGCTTGTGAGAGTTGCTTCTAGGAGGGGTTTGGCGGGAAACGTCGAGTCTGAGTTTCAAAGTCAACGACGGTCAACGCAAGGTCGTGTTTTGATAGATGGTCTACCACATACACGGAGTGTGGGCATGGGAAAGATTGATGAAGATAAGGCTTATGATTTTGATGGAGTTGATGATTTTGATCGTGGTCTTATTAAGTATCCGAGAAGCAAAAGCCATGCCGTTTCAAGGAACAAGATGTTTTGAAGATCCTATAAAAATATGACAAGAAATCTTGATCCATCTCTATAGAAGATAGCTAAAACTAAAATTTAACCGGTCAAATGGGTCGAAAAGTTGCATGGTGAATATCAAATGTTAACATGAATTTTTTATTTAAAAGAATTATAATTATTATTTGCACTTCGATACTCATGTTTAATACATTAAATACATATAAAAAATAATAAATGGACAAAAAGTGTTGCTCAATCATATTGAAGCTAACACTTGTAGACCGAGCAAAACAGCGAGAGGTGACAATTTTTACTTATTCATCTAGAATAAAGATTGTTTTGGGTTGTTTTATTACCAATGGAATTTCTAACTCTTAATAAAAACCAAAACACATGAAAAGCTACCTAACATGTATTCAAATGCTAACGTTGAGCAATTGCTTTACTTAAAAATAAAATGTTATAATAACATAGTTTTATAAATTATAATCAAACATAAAATATTTTAGAAATTAAATAACAAAACATATAAGAAAATGTTCACAGGTCAACTGGCCTCATTTTGAAAACAACTCGTTATAGCCCGTTATCTAAACTACGACTAATCCATATATAATGTCTAATAGGTTATCATCGTGTCTTAGATTTTTTCTATATAACAAAGCATAGGATACTCGATCATCACCATTTTAAATATTTATTAAGAACACATAATATTTTAACATCATTAACTCTATGTTATGTATTAGTATGACAGGTGGTTAAAGGTTGCTAGGGTTTTTAGTTATGGTTGTTGAGCTGATCAAAGTCAATAGTCAATTATGTTAATATAAATACGTGTATTGTAATAATGCAAGGTGTGCAGAAATTGCTTTGCTGAGTCTTTCTTTCCTCTCTTTGTAACAACTTTAACTACTTTTGACAACCTTTCTTCTTCCATGGTTCTCTAAATGTTAATACAAATTCAACCATTGTTTCAATCTTGAATTTGTGCATATGCATTAGTCGTATCAGAGCTATTGATCCTCAAATTACAATCGGTGAAGTTTATTAGAATGATTAGACGACGTATTCACGGGAATTCGGATGGTGAAACAAGCAAGGGATCTGAAAGTGAAATAAATCCACAATTGCAATTAAACGAGAAGATTGAAGACAATGCGGAGGCTTTAGCTGATTTGAGAGATATGCTTATTGATCTTTCGATTCAAGTCTCTCAGATTGTTAGTAATCAATCGGTGAAGAGCGGAGGATTTCTAACAACTTCAGGCGATAGATCGGGTTCTATGGATATAGAAGGTGGAGTGGAATTAGGGCTCAATCGTATGAATCGATTGCCTAAATTGAGTTTCCAAAGTTCAAAGGAAAAGATCTCAATTCTTAGTTGTTTCGAGTAGAGCAATTCTTTTAGTTGGATAAGATTTTGGATGTAGCAAAGGTGAAATTAGTTATGATTCACTTTGAAGATAAAGAACTTTAATGGTTTCAGTTTCTTGTTAGTCAGAGAGGAGAAGTTCCTTTGAGTTGGGCGGAGTTAAACAATGAATTGAAGGTGTGATTTGGTAAGCTGTATGATGATCCTATGACAAAATTGAATAATTTAAGGCAAACCGGCACAATTCAAGAGCACCATGAGGCCTTTGGTGCTATTGTGAGTAGATTGAACTTGTGACTGCCTATGTTTTGAGTTGCTTTATCACAGGGTTGGAGGAGGAGATTCAGTTGCAAGTAAGGATGTTTAATCCTTCTAGTGTTCAATAGGAATTTTGTTTAGCAAAACTATAAGAAGCCACAATTAAAGCTAAGAAACTCCAATTCTCAGATAAGCGACCATTGCTACCAACTTCAAATGTTAATAAAGCTTTAGTTCCTTTTGTTCTTAAGAAGGTAATAACTAATAGAAGCACCTTGACCCAAGGGGAGTATGATGAGAGAAGAACAAAAGGATTGTGTTTCACTTGTGATGAAAGATATACACTAGGGCATGTATGTAAATGAAGGAGACCTCAGTTTTACCATATTGACGTGGAGTTGTTGAATAAAATTTAAGAATCAAAACCAGAGACTCCTAAGGTGCATATTACTCAAATTTCATTGAATGCATTATATGGGGATGATAAGTTTCAATCACCAAGGATTACAGGTCATTTTGGAAAGATAGAATTACAAATCCTTATGGATCCAGGCAGTTCCTATAATTTTCTAGATTCTATATTAGTTATGTAGTTGGGATGTAGACTAATAATAAATCAAGAATGTTGGTTAAGGTGGTTAATGGTGGAATCGTGGTGTGTGATAAAGTACTGGAAGGATTCAAATGGAAAATGCACGGTCTTGTCTTTGAAGCTAGTGTGTATATTATGCCCTTAAGGTGTTGTGATGTAGTTTTAGGTGTTTAGTGGTTCACTACCCTTAGTAGCATTAAGATGAGGTATAAAGATAAAACTGTTGAGTTCAAATACCAAAGGCAGAAAGTTATATTAAGGGGTAAGCAAGGCAAAAGATTAAATGCTCTTAACAAGGGAGATCTGAAGAAAGTGTTTCAATAAAGGGGTGAGCTTTATATGTTGTAGGTTTATGCAAAGGTCAATAAACTCTAACTTTTATCGTTTTGCAACAACAAAAAAAATAGCACCTTTATCCTATTGAGTTACAAACTTTTTTAGTAGAGTTTGAGGATGTCTTTAAGGATTTACAATCATTACCACCTTCAAGGGGTACTTTGATCAAGGGGTTATAAGATATGTTAGCAGCTATTTCACTTCTCTAGTTATTTTAGTCAAAAAGAAGGATGGAGGCTAGAGACTGTGTGTGGATTATAGAGGCTAAACAAGGCTACTATTCTAGATTGATTTCTAATTCCCTTTAGAATGTGTGTGGATTATAGGCTAAACAAGGTTACTATTCCAGATCGATTTCTAATTCCCTTTGAAGAGCTGATGGATGAATTATATGGTACTAAGTTTTTCTCTAAGTAAGACCTTAAATCAGGTTGCTACCAAATTAGAATGTATCTTGAAGATATAGGCAAGACTGCATTCAAAACCCATAGTGGCCATTTTGAGTTTCTAGTAATGCCCTTTGGGCTTACTAATACTCTTTCAACCTTTTAAGGGTTGATAAATCATGTTTTCAAAACACAATTGAGAAGTTTGTTTTGGTTTTCTTTTACAATATTCTCATTTGTAGTCCTTCATGGCAGGAGAATTTAACTCATTTGAGGGTGGTACTAGATCTTTTAAGACAAAATCAGTTAGTAGCCAAGTAGAGAAATTGTGTATTTGGGGCCACAGAGTTGGAGTATTTGGGACATATGATTTCTTAGTAGGGAATAAGTACATATCCAACAAAGATAAAAGCCATTCAAGAGTGGCTTGCTCCTACAAATGTAAAGGCTTTGAGAGGATTTTTTGGTCTCACAGGGTATTATAGATGATTTGTTAAGAACTATGACAGTATTGCTAAGCCATTACCTTAACTTTTGAAGTTAGATTCCTCTCTTTGGTCAGTTCTGGCTGAGTTAGCCTTCCAGACTTTAAAAAAAGCTTTGTTGTAGCCACCTGTGTTGGCTTTACCAAACGTTAATGACATATTTGTGGTTAAGACAAATTCTTGTTATGGTACATGAGTTATATTAATGCAAGGTGGCCATCCCATTGCCTATATTAGTTGAGCTTTTTTTTTTTCAAAGAACTTACTTCTCTTTACCTATGAGAAGGAGTTATTAGCCATCATATATGTGGTCCAAAATGGTAGCCTTATTTAGCACATAAACTGTTTGTTATCAAGATTGATCAGTAGGGCTTAAAGTACCTATTGGAGAGTAAAGTGTCCATATCTTTGTAACAATGTTAGTTATCCAAGTTAATGGGGTTCAGTTTTTAGATTTTGTATAATAAAAGGGTATCAAACAAGGTTGGTGATGCCCTATCTCGTGTCCCTCATGACCAATTGTTATAAATGGTTACTTTTTCTATTCAGCCTGATTTATGGGTTGAAATTAAACAAGTCTGGGATTTGGATCCTATCCCGATGATCTCTAATCTTCAAAGGGATGCTTCCTCTTATCGCCAATATACATGGCAGTCTAGAGAACTTAAGCGACATGGTAAATTGGTAATTAGTAATGTTCCAGCTTTGAAACTTAAAATTTCGAATCGGCTTCATGCTTCCACACATGGGGTCATTCAGGAGTGAATGCTACTATTAATAAGGTTGCTAGACTTTACTATTCGCCAAATCTTAGAAAAAAAGGTTGTTTCTATTTAGAGTTGTATTGTTTGTTAGCACTGTTTAGTGGATACTATAGCCTATCCAGGGCTGTTATAACCACTCCTTATTCCCATTGAAGTATGGGAAAATATTGTTATGGATTTTTTTAAAGGTTTACCTGTTTTGGGCAACAAGGATGTTATTTTGGTTGTGGTATATTGTTTGACTTAGGGTGGACATTTATTACCCTTAAACATCCTTTAACTCAACTCTATTTGGATAACATTAACAAGTTGCATGGATGTCCAGGATCCATATTTTCTAATAGAGATAAAATGTTTGTAAGTCTTTTTTGAAGCAAGTTACTCACATTACAAGGGGTTGAACAAAAATTGTCAAGTTCGTACCATCCTCAATCACATGGACAAACAAAAGTTCTTAATCGTTTCTTGGAGAGTTATTTGAGATGCATGTGTTTTGATCATCCATAGGACTGGGTTAAATGGTTTCCATTGGCTGAGTTTTGGTATAACACTTCTTATAACTATTAATGTATTCTATTTGAGACATATATGGTCTTCCTTATTTACCAGGGGAAAGATATTATAAAGTTGTGGATAGAAGTCTTACTTTATGGGAATAATTCATCAATATCTTAAAGCACAATTTGCAACAGGTTCAACATCGAATGAAGAAGCTAGCTGATTTACATCGTACTAAACGAGTTTTTCATCAAGGTGATTAGGTTTGCTTAAAGCTACAGCCTTACACACAGTGTATTGTTAGTGGGCCAAGTCGCTTACACTTTATAGCTACCTATTGGGTCTGCCATTCATCCAACAGTTCATGTCTCACTCCTTAAGAAGTATTATGGTCCACATCCTCCACTATAAGTGCTTATTAATGGACAGGTGGTTACTACAAGGGTTCCTGAATTTGTCATTGATACCCAGATCATCAAAAGACACAACCACACGTTGGTACAGTGGTTGGTTAAATGGAGTGGTGCATTGCCTAAAGATGCTACTTGGGAATCTACTTCACTCATGAATCAGTGGTACCCTTCTTTTGATCCTTGAGGACAAGGATCTTCTTAATTATGGGGCATTTTTACATATTAGTATGGTAGGTGGTTAAAGGTTGTTAGGGTTGTTAAGCTGGTCAAAGTCAATAGTCAACTGTGTTAGTATAAATAGTGGTATTGTAAAAATGCAATGTGTGTAGAAATTTTTGTTTCTTTCTTTCCTCCATTTGTAACGACTTTAACAACTTTCGAAAACCTCTATTCTTCCATGGTTCTCTAAGTGTTAATACAAATTCAACCATTGTTTCAATCTTTAATTATGCATCACTCTATTATGAAAGCATAACATAACTTTGTTAATACAAAATATTTCTTCTTAAAAATATAATCGCAAACATGTAAACAAAAGGCTAAGTGTGAATAGGAAATTAGGATACACTTACACTGATAGGGCGTACATGTAGCACTGCATATATAACACCATGTAAAGTTTTCAATAAGAGAAAAATAAAAATAAAAAGTTATATAAACTCACATAAAATTAATGGCCAACTTAGCCGGAGGTCACGCAAGGATTCAACTGTTTCATTAATTCCATAGATATGTTATAGCTCACTTAAGTAAGAATATTGTATCGTTTAATATCAATTTTAGCTAAAAAGCATACATGGTTGTGATTTGTAAATGATTTTACAAGAAAATTTAGTTTTTGCTACATGTTGTAAAAGATTTTACAACAAACCTTATATTTCTTGAAACAATATTAGTCTATCTAGATTATCCATTTAAGAAACATAATCACTCTCATCTTTATATTCACACCAAAATGTAATGAGTTTTCACATGCAATACAGTGATGGATACTAACTCTCTGAAAGTAAGACGATACCTTTTCTTGATTTTTAATGGTTGGTGATTTTATCATTATCAAAATTATTTTGATATTTACTTTAGTTTACTCATAACCAAAAGAGAAATTAGAATGCTCCATTAGGGTTAGTGGTCCAGTAGCAAATACTTTGCCTGTAGAAGCATCATTAGGGAGACAGAGATGTCCCAGGTTCAAACATTATGTAACACTCACAACTTTAAAATAAATGTATAAAAAGATTAGAAGTAAAATTTTACGATATATATAAAAGTCGATGGACTAAAAGTTGGTATTTAATACAAAAACCTAATATGGCGCCTATATAAGAAAAGTAAGGTTTCTTTTTTCTCATTTGTTGCACTCAAAGATTTCTCAAGAGAGACATAAAGAGAGAGTTGAGATTTAGAAAAAAGTGGAATAATGGTGAAAAAGGTATGAATTTATCTTACCGTTTCTCGATCTAGGCTAGATCTAGGCTCGAATGATGAGTATGATGTGTTAAGATAAATAAAGCTTGAAATTTAATGTGTGCATATATGTACATCTTAAGTTCTATTCTCTTGGTTTTAGGGTTTGTCGAGAGCTTCAAAAGGTGAGTTCTAAATTCTCGTTTTTTAAATGTTTTATTATTTTTTTGGGGCATATTGATGCGTGAGGATAGTATATATATACTGTGATATAGGTTTTTCGCACAGATTTAGTTGTAATTGGTTATTACTAATACAAAACCACACACACAAAAGACAAGTGCACCTGTCGTGTGGTAATATAGTGTTGGTATGAACCGAGTATCAATCCGTGGACACACTAAGCCTACCCAAAAACCCTCATAATTGACTATCAGTTTTATGTTTTAGAAAATGATAAGTTAAACAAAATAACAATAAATAAAGATAGATAAAGATAGATTGAGACTTTTGGTGATTCTTTCAGTGAGGTAAGGCTGTTATCTTAATTTAGATTACACTTACGTAACTGTGATAAATTGGTGATGTGATTAAAAATATTGATTAATGTAACTATGTTAATGTTTATAAAGGTGAGATGAGGCGATTTCTTGTTTATTCGCTTCGTAGTGACTAAGATCATGTCAGGTTGTGTTTTACTGCTTAGATCAAAGCCCTACTAATGTAGGTAAATCTTTTGAACATATGATTCTAAAAACATAACTTAATGTTAAAAAGAGAGTTGATTAGGTTCCTTTCTAACATACCATTAATTTTAGAAAAGCATAACAATTACTGTAGATTTCTTTGACTAATAAAAGGGAACCCACAAATGATAAGAAAGTTAAGGTGATATGATTTCTAATAACTATTTCTAGTTCATTAGACATGGATTTATTATAAAAACCGGTCTCATGAATAAAAGCTGATTATACGTTTTTCAACCGTGTATAAAAATTGTAATTACAAATCATAAAGTTATAACTTACCATTCAAATGTATATGTGTCATTCCCCGACCGACGGCGGAATCATCAGGGCGGACGAATGGGAGACGATTGCTCATAGCACATGGAACTAACTAAGTTGAAATATTATTAAATATCATTATTCATTAAACATTACAAGACAAATAAGTAATTACAAAACAATCAAAATACAACCAATAACATAATACTTTCAATTTAAACTAGGTCCAAGTCCTATATGAGCACGAAGAGAAATCCACAAGAAGTAAACCTGAAACATGATAAAAATAAAAGGTCAACT
>BJCM01166138.1:0-13441 GCA_018326385.1 Flaveria bidentis | reverse complement strand
GAGTATTTCTATACCCCTTTTTATATTTTTACACTTTGGGGTGAAACATGTTACATTATAAACATTGCATTTGTAAAAACGTTTGATTCTTGTAAACTTATGGTATTTCACCTGTATGTTTTGGTTAGTTGACCTTTGTAGCTACCATGTAATGTTGAATATATGTACAATCATTAACTATTGCTAGTATTTCGACGTCATAGATCTATGGGCCTGACAAGCCTGCTTGGTTGATCCAAGTACACTTAGCTAATTGTATATACTTGTAAACGTTTGAGACTTGTAAAACTTTGTCAAAGTTTGATTGTGTATTCTGTCTTACATCCCTAGTTACTTTGTTCTCTAACTTATAACATGAATTGCCATCTTTTATATACTTATGTATTGCAAACTATGAAAATATCACCAACATTTTGTTGACCTTTTATTTTTAACATGTTTCAGGAAATGCTCGAGTTTGATTACTACTCTTTGAAGCTTATCACATCTAGGATTGGACCTAGATAAAAATAAATGGATGGGCTTGTTACATTTAACTTTTATGCATGATGTGTTCTTTGTTTGAGTATTTTAATTGTAATAATACATTTGGAACTTATGAATAATATATTTGGAATTATTAATAGCGTTATGTGACTATGAACGATCTTAACCCTCACATCTCAACGTTTCCACCGTCAAGATTGGGGTGTGACAGAGCTCGAGCTCGAACCCATCCTGGCTCGGCTCGACTCGTTTGAAGCCCTACAATCAAATAAGTTTTAGTTACTCTTTAAGTTTTTCCGTGGTAACCAATCACAATAGTTACTTTAGTAAAGTATAAGGTTTTGGTAATCAATATAAAGGCTCAATGCTAAATTGAAATGAATCATTTTGCATAGTTTTTAGTTTTATATATCAATCTACATGTTATCTAATATTACAAGATTATTATGACATATGATTACAAGATTATTATTAACGTACAAGATAAGTGTACATAACCATAAGAAAGGAACACGTAGCTCCAGGCTTAGGGGTATATGCATCCACGTCATAATTACGTACCTTGATAAATAATTATGTGTAAATTACATAACTATATATAACTAACTACACACAAAATTACACAACCTATGTTATAATGACGCAACCATATATAAATAATTATATAACGTATGTTTTATACTCGCATAAAATTGTACAATGTATGTTTTGTACTCACATAACGACGTATGTTATATGTACAATATACCAACGTTTCTAAAGTCTATTTTTTTGTAAACTAGAAGTGTAACGATACTATAAAGCATATGCTAAAAAAACAAAATAAGATGCTCAACTTTTGTAATATAATATATAAATAGTATTTAAGTTTTAATAGAACAGAGCATCTTTATAAAAATAACAATTACTTTAATTTATGTTTTCATTTTGTCCCTCTCTGCCCTTTAATTCATTTCCTTTGTGACACCCTCTACAATCTCAAATCATTTGTTATCTTGATTGCTGATCCATATCACTTTTTACTTTTAGTTTGTTTTAATATACTTTGATTTTTTTACTTATGATATCTATATATATAAAATAAATAAAGTGTCACTTGTCAAAATATTATGTTTCTTTTATCTTAGTTTTCCCGTCTTTCTCTCCTAACAAATGATAATAGTATATACTAATTATATTATATTATTTAAAACATTTACATAATGAAAAATATATATTGTAAAAATTAAATATTATAGGTTTTTACTAAAAACATTAAAAAATAATATAAAATATAAAAAAAATTTAACACTTTTTTAAACACACTTTTTAAAAAGTGTTTTTAAGTATTATAAGGATGGTTTAAAAAATGAAATTATTTTTCAAAAAGCAAAATAAAAATTAGTTTCATAAAAAAGTCTAAAATGATATTATTGTTAAGTACTTATTTTTACGTAATTCAACCATATTTTATCCAAAAATGTTGTTTTATAATATTTTTAATTTTTTACAAAATATTTAAATTTTTTTTCTATTTAATCCGTGTATAATACGAGATATTAAACTAGTAAACCTATATTACAAAAACTCAAAAATCAAATTTATAAAATCTTTCAACATCATGCATCCATCAATTGACATTCTGATATAATTACACCTCGTGTTTATTCTCACAAAAAAAGAACACTCATCGACATAAATTTATGAATGAACAGTTAAGAGGAAAAAAAACTAACGTGGATTCATTCGAGTCACCACAAAAGATGATCCTGTGATATTTTCATACTTGATCACGACAATCGAGTCACAACCCAATTTGTTTGCAAATCAAATCAAATCATATCCAAATCCAAACCTAAATCCAAAATCCCAAATCCCATTTCACTTAATTCAGCCGTTTGATAAACCACAATAAAACAGTGACCAAACACAACACCACTTCATCGTCTTCTTCCAACCCATGGAATCGGCTTTCGGTTTCCGACTGATTCCAACCACCACCTCTTCGTTTCTTCACAATCACCCTCCAATTAACCTCAGATTACCCGTAAATTTTCAATCTTTTTCATCATTTTATCTGTTCTTCACACTTGTCTTCTGATTGCTGATGATTCTTGTGTTTCACAGAGCTTACAGCGTTCCACCTTCGTTGAGCGACACCTTAATCGCAAGAACGTGATTAGGAGCTGTTATGGGTCTGAAGAAATCGGGCCTCTTGATGGATTTCAGCTCACACCCACCAAGATTTTTATGGAAGAGGTTATTTTTACTCTATCGATTTTTTTTCATCTTTTTATCGAATTATTGGTCGATTGTGGAATTGGGGATTTTTAGGTTTTGATTTTGATGATGGGGTTTGTACGAATTGCGTTTTTAGGCTATTGGAGCTGAATATGGTGAAGGTTTTGAGACATTCAGACCAGATGGACCCTTGAAAGTTGATGTTGTAAGCTTTTTTTATTGTCTGTTTAAGCTTTTTATTAGTAGCGACAGTTTTTTAAAAAGGTTTAGTTCAATACTTGGTTCTTGTGAAATGAAAGTTTGATGTTGAATCGTGCACCTGATACACGATGTTTTGAAGTTGATAGTTGGCTGATTTGGTGCAAACATTCAGTTTCTAGCTCATTGGTTCAGTAAGGGTGGAGGAGCATAATATTTTGTTTTGTGTGAATTTGATTCATGAGGTTGAAGTCTCTAAGATTGTGGATGTTTTGCCTGCAGGATTTTTTGAATGATAGATTACAAGAGGGTTTTCTAAAACGAATTCGATATGCTATGAAGCCTGATGAAGCTTATGGGCTTATATTCTCATGGGACAATGTGGTGGTAAGTTTTTGAACATTTGTACGGTATAATGCTAATCGATTTGAATGGTGTTTTATCTAGAGAAATGACAAATTTTTATTGTTTATTGATTTAGTTCATAAAGTCTTGGCGCTATTCTATCTGTTTTTTAAGATTATTTTATTGATGGTGGTTAGGCGGGTACTCAAGCTTTGAAGTTAAGTGCTTGGAAAGAACTTGCACATGAAGAAGGTTTGTGGTCATTTTTACACTTGGATATATAATTTTTCTAGCATATGGTTTGAATTCTAATACAAATGTGATAACTACATTTGAAAATTGCCAAATAAAGATCTGACGATCAATATTTACTAGTTTGTTAGAAGGCGTGTGAGGTAAATATAAATAGAACGTATGGATAAACAAGCCAAAAAATTGCTTACTTGATTATTACCTTACCAAATAACACAATTCCTTTCCTTTTTCCTGATAATTGCATTTGTTTAAGACCTTTTTTGCACCTTCTTTTGCTCAGTTTTTCGCAATTTATGTAGGAAGGGAGATCCCTGATGATTATGACGTACAACGGCTTTTGCTTCACGCCGTCCCCGATCATGTTTTGCAGAAGGTTTAGTGACTGTTGTAGTCCAAAATTTAATTCCCATATTAATCACATTTAAGAAGTACCTTTGTGTTTCTCTGTGTTACATTTGTGTGATCTTTGTAAATTCATTTTATAATTCTCAAACTTGTTTGCTATGCGCCCCTAAACCGTTTTTAAACTCTTAGGTGTTACTGTGGGAGAATGAAGCATGCGAGTTGGAAAGACTAAAGTCGAAGCTTTCACAGTTATATAGCAACAATCTTCTAAAGGTTATCATTTTCTTCCCTTGCTTATTTCAATCATTCAATTTCTTTTATATCCACAAATGAATTGCTCAAATCATTTTTTTGTTCTTGTTTATCAGCTTTCAGAACCCATGGAAGGTCTAAAAGAATGGTTGGATGCAGTATCTACCGCCCGAATTCCTTGTGCTGTTGTTTCAAGTCTTGATAGAAGAATTGTTATTGAAGTATTGGAAAATATGGGACTTATGAAGTATTTTCAGGTATGTATGAGCTTCGGGTTGTAGCCAGATTTGAACTTTTAGTCTTTTAGGGGGTGTTTGGATGCATAATCTGATGTTAGAATAATCAAAGTCTTATGTGTAGCTGTAATGTAACATGTTGCAGAAGCTAGTGTTTTTACTGTTTATTGTTGTAACAATATAATGAGCATATGTTTAAGTGTTAGTATTTGACAAGTTCTAATAGGTAAAATTACCAAACTATACATTTCCCGTATTAGGTCAAAAGAAGGGGTAAACTGGTAACTTTATGTTTTCATTGTATTATGAGTTTGCCGCAGATGGTATAAAACCAAATATTGTAATTTGGCTATATGAATAATAAGATGGAAGAAAATCAGAATATGTTTATCTAAACGTAAAAAACTGGTTGTTGTCAAAATTTGATGCTTTCAAGATCTATCCGGGCTAGTTATCAACTAGGATTGTTGTAATCATAGTTGTCAATAGCGAATAGTAGTAAATAGCGACAAGCCACCTATATGCTACATAGCAAATAGCGATAAATAGCGCCCGCTATTTCGTGTTTAGCGATAAGGTAGTAGAAGCTTTAAAAAATGTTTTACATTCAATAAATAAGCATGTTTAGCTATAAAGTAGTAGAATATATAAGCAAACACCACCAAATTAGCTAAAATACTCTATTTGTGCCAATTTTATAGTAATAAAGAATAAAAAAATAAAAAATTTAAAAACAATGCCACTGCAAGTTGCTATATACCGCTAACTACTAGATAGCTGGCCTTGACCTTGTCGCGACGTAGCGCGCTATAGCGCCCGCTACGTTCGCTATTGACAACAGGGGTTGTAATCATAATATGATATAATTTCTGAAGAATTAGTGTATTCTCATCTATATGTCTCGTGAACCATCATTAAGTTTAATGACCAAAATGCTCATGTTTGTGCACTTGTAGGCAATAGTAACAGAGGAAGATGGCATGGATTCTATGGCTCATAGATTACTTTCTGCAGCAGTAAAGGTAAGTTTTCTTGTCAACACCGTTCAGTAAATATTTTATTAAAACAATACCTCGTTTTGGGTCCCTCTAAACTACTCATAACCAGTTTTGAAATCGGGTGGTCTTACCAGGCTACCAACCCATGTGGCCCCTTTGGTAACTATTAGTGTAAATATCCAACACGAATAGTATCCATTTTCAAGAATTTCGTTGTCTTTGCATCTTAATTTTAAATTTTGACAAAAATCAAGTGTTTTACTTATTCCAGAACGTTTTTTGACACCTAAATTATCTGATAATTATAAGTCAACCTATTTATCCAAACATTTATTTTCAAAACACACATCCGAACACCCTGGAAAAGTTCCTAGGTTGCTAACAAATGCTAGAATTTCTTGTACAGTTGGATAGAAAACCATCCAAATGTGTGGTGTTTGAAGATGATCCTCGTGGGATAACTGCCGCGCACAACTGCACTATGATGGCGGTTGCACTTATCGGTGCACATCCAGCGTAAGAGCTTAACGAACATTAAACCTCTTACACTAATCTATGATTAATCATTAAAGTAATTGAAGATTAACGTCTGAATCAAATTCTGCAGGTATGATCTGGTGCAGGCTGATCTTGCTGTTGGTGGTTTCAATGAACTGTCGGTGATTAATCTCCGAAGACTTTTTGCACACAAGGGTTCGACTTTCATGGAGCTACAAAAGCAAGTTGTAGAGAAGACACCACCAAGAAGGAGACTTACAATTGACACCATCTTTTGATTCTACTTGGATTCTTGTAAATCTTTGTAAATTATAAAAGTTGAATTTTTTTAACCATTCTTTATGTTTATCAGTTGTTGTATATAAAACAGTTTGCATGGATGTAACTACAAACAGTGATACTCAAATCCATAGCTTTACAACCAGTAGGAGTGACTTGTAGAATATTTGAAAAAAATTAGTAAGTATACTTAAAAATTAAAACTCAAATCTTTTTTTTACTTATAAACAAATTTGATTCTTTTTCATTCAGTTTTGTCAGTATTTAAGCTTAGAAGCAGAACCTAAAGCATATTTTTGTTAGTTTATATCGAAACTTCTTTAACCCGTTGACCTTCAAAACACATTCAAAAACATAAATATGTGGTGTTTAAAGAATCATATTTGTGGTATAATTGCCACCAAGAACTGCATGATGATGGCAGTTGTGCGCTTATCTGATGTTTGAAAGATGATCTTTTTGGTATAATTGCCACCCACAACTGCAGGATGATGGCGGTTTCACTTATCAGGGCACATCCAGCTTGTTATTTAAGCCTATGATCTGCAGGTATGATAGCTTATCTTGTTGTTGGTAGCTTCAATGAATTGTTGGCGATGACTCTCCGATCGACTTTCATGGAGAATAACATAAAAGCTTACAAAATCAAATATGAAGTCAGAAGCTTCTTTCAATGGAAATATCCCACTAAGGGTTGCAAACTTCTGTAGGGTAATTTCTAATCACATGTTATACACCTGTGTATATACACTGAAACATGTTGTCATGCTTGTTGAAGCCATTCTAAACCTAAGATCATGTCCCATGTACAAAACTGAATTCCATTGATACAAGCATGGAATTCAAACTAAATTTCAGGAGAAAGGGAGATTGCGGGACTTCGCAAGTTGTGTTTGTCTTCGTCCTAAATGGAATCCTGTTAGTATCCATAGAAAGCAGACCTGTTGTAGATTCAGTTAAAAGAATCAGATATTCAGATTCTTATGTATTAAGATGTTAGCAACGAATATAGAGTGAATACATACGGGTAATGCATAGAGAGAAATGGTGGTGGTTTTTCCATTCAGTCTGCTGTATAACAACTTGTACATTCCAGCTGCAATAGCATCTCCAAGCCTTTGAACAAGAACATCTATGCATACCTGTTGGATATGTTGTCAATATGTAAAAAAACGTGTTATGTAAGGTGTCTGTGCGCACGTGTTCTTCCTTTTTTTCTTTTGTGTGTGGTTGTGTTTACCTTAGCTTTATATTTTTCATCCTGTGAGACGACAGTGAAAAGTAGTTCTCTTCCTGGCCTGGTTACAACATAGGTTATCACCTGTAAATTGCATGAAAGTACAATTTAGAACCGAGCTCAACACTTTTAGGGGGCGTTTGGATGATTTAAAAATGGACATATGATATTAATAATCAGAATAATATGAGCTGAGAAAACAGATTTTTTGAATGTGCTTCTGCTTTTCAAGTTGTTATACTCAGATTAGGTAATAACATAGTAAAAGTCTCCCAAATTATGTTGGGGAGGGGTAAAATAGCAATTCAGACCTTCCGGCAAGTCTCCAAGGCTGCAACTGCCAAATAAGTAGGCCATATTGCAATGGCAATCAAATTCAAGAAAGCAAAGAGTGGAGTTGAACAGAGAGCTATAGTAACCCCTGCAACTGTAAGAATTCGCCCCTATAGCCAAAAGAAAGGTAACAAAAAGTTGTAGCAACAATATGTTATTCTTCGATCCATTAACCAAAGAACGAATGGTAATATGTTAATGACTTGTAGTTATATTTTAAGAATTAATTTTCAAAAGATATTTAGCATACCGTTAAAGTAAGTTGACCAGAAAGAATAAAAACAGCAACAAAACTATTGATCTGCGCAAATGATTGTCGTCTTTCAGTGGGGCTTGCAACAGTTGAGGCAATTATGGTTACTTTCTGCATTCGTAAGGAGAAAAGATAAATCAGCGCAAAACAGCTGTATTGTTTGGCTTGGTACACTGTTTGATTTGTTTTGTCAAAGGAATGACAGAAAATGATTCTTATGAACCCAAATCAATGCAATCAGTTTCATTTTAATGTCGATGATTGGTAAATAGGTCATTTTAAAACGACATTTATACCTGAAAATAGAAGAATGAAGTGGTCATTGCACTTAGCCACAAAAATAATGACACTTGTAGCAAATAAGTTGATGAGCATATAAGCCTTATTCCTTCCAGTAAAGCCCAGAACCTAGGCTTTGTTATAGCAGCAGCTGAACTTGCAGTCCTGTGTAAGGATTCTTTATGAATGGATTTTTCTTCGTGGCGATGAATTTCACTTCTTCTACAAACAAAAGAAACAGAACACCAGTAATCTAATTTTATTATTTGATATTTTCATGGTATATATGTTTCCTTTATTATTTAGTTGTTTTGGAGATGCTTACCTGAGGGGAGATAGTTCTTCAGAACTATATGACATATCCTTGTTTATCCTTTCTGATGACCGAGCAGCAAGTTCCATCAATAGAGAAGCAATTAAAAGCATATCTGGAAGTACACAAGGACAAATATATTACTGACAGAATACACAATATAAGAAACACATAAATGTGTGCAAGAAATGATCAGAGTAACTGTGATGTCATTCCCAGATAAAAAGAACACAAGCACACATACATGGTCCCAACCAAGACATTGTTGTTGCAAACAAGGAACCAAAAAGCTGGCCAAATGTAGCGCCAGCACCGATAAATCCAAACAGTCTTGAACCTGACTGAGTACAAGACAGGATTAAAATATGTCAAGCAAAAGGTGATCAATTAAAGGTGGCAAACAAGTCAAAACAGGTAAACATTTGAACGTATCAGGTTGGGTTTGGTAGAACCCCTTTTTTTCAAAAAGTTATAAAAAATATTATTAATATTTGCATGTTAGAAATGATTAGTAATGAGATACTTTTACAATTATAAACCAATTTGTCAATCAATGGTAAGTGACTCACTAGGTTTAATGCATTGAAAACACACTCTGGTCAACTTCGACGAGTCTCCTTTTAGTTACTTTTCTTAATTTTACCCATTTGACTTCTTAAGTAAACCCATAAGCCTAACCAGCCCGTTTATAAACAAATGGGTCAACCGAGCTGATATCGGATAAAGCAAATCTTGGGTTTCGTTTTCCTTGTAATGGGCCTGGGGGGGATGTCTGTGTTATGCATACATTCTTGTTGCATGGCAATACATACCTCATTGTCCATGGCATCAATGACTCTTGACCAGGTTGAAGATATTGTTATTAAATTTAGCAGAGCAACCTACACAAATGGGAGAAATTACTACTTCTATTATTCTTTTTATAGCTGGGAAGAAGAGAATGGTCTCATTGATACCCATAAGAAGAAGCAAATTCTCACTGAAATGTAAAACCATCCATGCTCCTCAAGCTCACTAAGATTTCTTGAGATATGATGAACTTCAACTTTTACGTCCTCTTTTATGGCGTACGAAGTGGAGAGCAGCCTCTAAAACCATTGTACGTGTTCAATGAAAAGGTGAGAATTGGCATTATAAAACTGATTTATTGTGTGTTGTGGTTGGTTCTATATTTACCTTCATATTTGAAATTGAGTTTGCAGGAGTCGATAATATCCATAAAATGAAAAACAGAACAAGACTTGCACTGAAAAATCTGTGTATCAACACCAGAGCCTGAAATGTAACAAATATATATTACAAAGTGATGTATCAAGGAGTCAACATCCATACAATGGGCATCAACTAATAAATTGAGAAAGTGTCATTTACTTAGCATCCTCAGTTAAATATTTGCTCATTGAGTTCAACAAGATTGCTAATAACTGAATGCAGCCAAACGGGGGTGTAACTACAATAAGAGTTAACCAAGTGAACCCTTAATTTATCCATTGTATCAAATGCCAACCACTGGTCTTTAGCATTTGCTCATTATAATCCACACTAACTTACAACCCATAAAGAACAAACAAGTAATAACATAATTATCTGATTATATGTTTATAACAACTCTTCCACAAGAATTAGTCAAATGAAAATCTTAAAGTCAATAATATCAAGACTGGTCAATGAAAATCTTCAAGTCAATAATATCAAGATTAGTGGTTTAACCGTTTTAAGTGAAAAAGATAATTATGGAAAACAGTCTAAAGATATGCTATCAGGCTTCAAAACTTGAAATGTACACAATTAGTAAAATAATAATGCAAATCAACATGAAAAACAAATCTACCACAAATTAAACTAAATACAACAATGCAGAAACAACAAGAAGTTGGATGCAAATTTTGCCCTAACATCAAACCCTAATCATTCAGTTTGAAACATCCTGCATGCAAAAACTCTACTATCCAATAACATCATCAAACTGATACACAAAAGCTACAACAATAATCACATCAACCTCTAAAAACCAAACAAATTACGCAATGCACGCACCTTAGCTTTAGAAATACGAGGCGACGAGAAGATGAGCGTCGTAAGAGGCGCTGCAATCAACGTCAACAGCAACGATCCAACAAACAGGCCAGGGAGATTACGTACACCTAACGAAATCGCGCCTTCGTCACGCAACGGCAACACGACAAAATACGCGCTCAAAACCTGCACAAAACGAATCGAAACAATCATCGATTTCGAGATTACAACAGCAAAGAGGTGAGGGAACTTACGAAGAAGAAAGAGGAAGTTGAGTAGAAGACGTTGTAGGTCTCATGAGGATGAATGGTGACGAAGAATGATATGAAGGATTGTAATTGATGTCTAGTGATTATCATATCTTTGTGATGATGATTATGAAGAAATGATTTGCAGTGAAATCGATCGAAAATCAGAAGCGATACAGAGGCCTTGATTCTCGTTTTACGTTCGAATATGAAACAGAGGGAATATGGGGGAAGATGTGGTTTGTAAATGAGTTTACATCAAATTGTTTTAATTTTATGATATTTTAATATAAAAGTTATTATGTTTTAATTGTTTCAGCTGTTTTACCGCAATAGGTATTTAGGTGATGAGTTTCTTTTGAAATGATGCACGGGCTAGTCATTGACGTTGTTTATATTCGTAAACGTAAGTGATCTTTCCCCAATAGATTTATCAGGTGACCAGGCTTATCGTTTATATATTAAAAAAAAGAAATGATTTATGCGTTGAAATTGATCTTAACACAAATTATACTGTTGTAGATTCTTTTGTTTTAAAAATAAATACAAAGTTTAATTCCTTTAGTTTGAGTATAGTTATGTTAAAAGTTCTTTTTGAAAAATCAACCTTTTTTAATAATAATATAAGTTGTGAAATTATTCAAATAAGTTTCATAAATAATTTTGACATGGATTGACGTTATAACAAAACGAAAAGGGGAGTTTAACTGTCTAATTTTAAACAAATTTGTTGTTATTATTTTACCAGATAATAACTGGAATATGCTTTTGTGATTAGAGTTTGTGTTAGCTTTTATTTTAAAAATAGAATTAGTCTGTGCTGAAACTTTTTTATGAAACTCATTTTGTATGTATCATTTTCATTGAGACGAAATTCTGACGTTTCTTTTCGGTCAAGAATCGTGAAATTAATATAACTGGTCTTTTTCTTGTTTTTTATTACAAAAGTTAATGTTAGTTTAAACTAGTATTAAGCCTCATGCGTTGCTGCAGGGGCGTAAAATCATATCAATTAGCACCAAGAACACGTCACCGTTAGCGACCACAAATCAAAACGTAGAACCAATGACACATCACTGTTAGGCAAAACGTAGAACATATAAAACAATAACTAAGTCGATCTTGGACTAACGCGTTCGACGGTACCGTGAAATGAAAAAAATAAGCAAAAAAACATTGAACTACACACATACACTACGGCGTGTTAGTTCGTAAAATGTAGACCGTAACGTAAAACGAAAAAATTTAAAATATAAAAGGTACAGGGAACAAAGTTAAAAGTAAAAAAAATATTTGGGTTAAATTATAAAATATGTAAAAATATTAGGTTAAAATGAAAATTTGAAGGTTGAGAAGAATAAGATAAAGTTTAGTACAACTTTTAAAACATATTATACAGCCTATGATACATAAGAAAGTTTGTAATTAGTATATATATAATTAATTACATGCTAATTTGT
The DNA here is from genome assembly GCA_018326385.1 of Flaveria bidentis. Taxonomy (NCBI): domain Eukaryota; kingdom Viridiplantae; phylum Streptophyta; class Magnoliopsida; order Asterales; family Asteraceae; genus Flaveria; species Flaveria bidentis. The sequence goes on along the minus strand of BJCM01166138.1, from coordinate 1,190 downwards.
ATATTTTTTCGGTATTTGAAGTCATAAGTCAATGCACTCTAATTTCAATAACATCCTAGTTATGTTCTTTTTCGATATCCAAATAAAGAAGTCGATGCATAAAAGAGTTTGCATTCTTTTTTATTTTCTAAAATCGTATGTTATTTTTTATTGTCTAAAATCGTGTGTTCTTTTTCGATATGAAGTTAATAGAGTTAAATGTTTTTCTAGCTCCTGGTTTTATATCGTTTTTATTTTATCACTACTTGTGTTTTAGTTTTTACAGTTTCAGTACCCATCTTTCAAAAAAGTCACCGAAACAGCTATTTCGTCCAATTATCTAGATAACATCTATTACTACCAGGGGTAAAACCGTCATTTCTTTTATTAAATTGTTATTTTTGTCCCTAGTTTTATATTATTTTTTATCATTTTAATACCAGCAATCAATCACATTCACATTTAGCACGATTATTTCTTCTCATTCAACACCACTAATGATAATTTAAGAAAGATTATTATCTCTATTTGATTTTAAAACTTTCAAAAACAACAACACGTTAGTTTTGACAATGGTTGTATAATTTATAATTAGACTTTGTAGCAAGTTGTTTGTCTAGTTTATTGGTTAAGTTTCAATTTCTCTATTGCCTAAATCGTTTTCAAGACTGGTTTCATACGTCTTTTGCACCAGTCTGTTTTTTTTGTTCTTACGTGATTTCGCCTTGCATCCACGTATGTGGCTTCTTCTTTTTTCTACTTTGTGTCTTTATCGTTTCCCATTTTATTTTCATTAGACGAAAGAAAAAGACAATTCTCCAGATATGATTATCAAAAGTTATTTAAATTAGTATAGGATATTATAAAATAATAAAAGCATTATTTGTAACAATATTAACTTTAATAACTAGCTAAAAAACTATCTCCAAAAACAAAGATACAACATTACAGTATAAGTGTATTTGATCAGAGCTTATATAAGCTAGGGACGAAAATAGTAATTTAATAAAAGAAATGACGATTTGACACCTGCCGGAAACTAAAATTTTTTAGGAATTTGAATGGAATGACAGTTTCAGTGATTCTTTTGAAACACAGGTAAGTAAAACACAAATACAAATGAACGACATAAAATCAAGAACCATATACATACATATATATATATATATATATATATATATATATATATATATATATATATATATATATAT
>BJCM01166136.1:0-11177 GCA_018326385.1 Flaveria bidentis | reverse complement strand
AAGGGTGATCAGAACGTGGTTTCGAGTTCGATTTTAACATAGAAACAACACACGTAACAAGATCTGAGCAAAACAAGAAGAACACGAAGTGGGTTTAACGTCAAGATCTAAAATTAGATCCAGAAATCAAGAGCTCGGGTTGCTAGAATGATTGTTAGATCATTCCAGCAGTAACCGGATCTGATACCAATTGTGAAGTCGCTGGATCGGTAGACATCCGAGCGTGTTCTTGATGGAAGGAAACAGAATCAAAACTAAGAGACAAACAATAACACAAACTATAATAAAATGGTTTCATTGATAAAACCTAATGATTACAAGCTCGTTACAACATAAGAATTAAGACTCTTGGCAAGGGGAGATCGAGCATGATTTCCCCTCTCATCTGGCAACCCTAGGCCCCGGGCAGACTCCTTTCAAAACCCTTATTTTTCTACACATTGAAACGGGTATATATAGGCCTCGACCCATATTAGATGTGACTGGGCCCATTCGTACGATTGGGCCATGCGTATGGTTCAATCGTACGACTGGACCTTACGAATGGTTCAGTCTTAGGAATAGCCCAATCACATCTATCAGTCGCACGGCTGGTCCATTAGCATGGCTCAGTCGTACGACTGAGTCTTATTCGCATATGTTCCTGCGAATGACCCAGTTTCATGTGTTTACAACATATCAGGTGTATTACATAAGCCTAGACTATTCGACAAGCGACGGACACACTATATATGACAATATATGCTCCAACAATTTTCTTGTGTTCTTTGTTACTTAATATATTATTATCAGCTCTTAAAAAAGATTCTAATTCATCCTAAAACTGTGTGTAAGTAAATGAGTTTGAGAGAAAAACAAAGTGTTAGTGACAAACATGAATCCTGTAATAATTTTATGGCTACTTTGCCTGGTGGCTACAATTTTCTAACTTTATAACTACATCATTTATAAATTTAAATTCAGCTTTGTTTATTGCAAAAACTATGTAAATATGATTTTTTTTGAATATGAAAGCTTGTAAATAATAACACCTCAAGAAAAGTTTTAAAGGTCCAAATTTGTTATTTGCTAACTAATTATTTATTAACAATATTAGAAATAACCCGTAATGTATGGCCTAAGGATCATTTAAATAAGTTTCACCAAATGACATAATTAATACCTAATAGTATAAGGTGTTATTTGATGGAAATACCTTATAATTACAATTAGGGTTTCTCCTTAGATATTATAAATAGATGTGTAGGGAGATAACAAATAACAAACGAATATTCTATACTCTCAAGATCATCCATCGATCCCTCTAAACATCATAACGGGAATAAATCTCACAATCATATCTTCATCATCTTCATCAAAGATCTCTATTCCTACAAGTAAGTTTTGTCATTTTAATATTTATTTTATATTTGATGATTGATTAAACATTATTAGAGTTTCATATTTTGATCTATGTTTCAGACATAATCAACATCTGGTATCAGAATAATATTGATTATATCAAATCAATCTGCTCATCAATCATTTAATTTGATTTGTTTGTATAACTTTGTGATGAATCGAAATCTTGGATTTACAAATTATAAGCAATTACCATGATTTTGATTTTTTAATGTCAAGGACACGAAATAGTTTTCTACAAATCGAATCATAAAAAATAGCTAACCCACTAGAACTCGATTATAAAACCATATGATTTCGAAATTTGGAATACATGCAAATTGAATTCGATGCCTCTTAATATCATGTTCAAAAGAAGGATCATATTATTGTTCTCTGATATAAGTTGTTTTGACAAATTTCGAAGAGATAATGATTGAAATATATGTTGATTATTGTTGTGTTAATTTTTTCAATCCGTGAGTTATCTCTACGACCGCTAAAAATAAAAGCCTTTGAATTATTATTGTAATATGTAATTTCATGATATTATGTTTGTGGTCATATAATTTTAATGATTTGATGATTATTTACACCAAGTGGGCAAGAATGAATTAATCAAAATTCATGTTTGTGTTCGAATTTTATAATCAAACAAATTTATAATTTGTGATATAATTTATGGTTTCTTTTATATGGAATAAATTACTTTTTATATACTTTTAATTTATATTTTGTCAAAATCAATGAAAGTTAAATGAGATGCGATTATGTAATCAATAAAGTTAATTTATGACTTAAATTTAGAAAAAACAGTTTGTTTTTCCTTTTTAACTCAATTTATAAAAAGGAATTAAATTGTTTTATGGGAATCAATTCTTAAATAAACTTATTATAAATGTTTAATTTTGAATAAATTAATAGTCCATTGGATTTTAAATCGATTATCATATTTATTTAAAAATGTTATTATTTTGCATTTGGCTGAATTATATATATTTTATATTTTACAGTTAAAATCAAACCTGCAAAAGACATATGTCTTAATATATATTTCATAGCCAACACGAAGCCAACATTCATATAAAACCTTAATTTTAATTTGTTTATAACACTTGCACATTGGTCATAGCCAAAGTCATTGTGCAAGTAGAACGTTACTTTAATTTGTTCATAACATTTGAATTTTGGTCAAAGCCACGCGAAACCAATATACATCTAGAACTTTACTTTTAGCGTATTATTTTGGTGTTATAATAGGTTTTTTCTTTAGTGTATTAACTATGTCTGCTTTATTTTTCTACCTTGTAATTCGCTCACTTTAACTCTTCTACTACTTGTATCAATTTAGCATCCATTATCACTCCTAACATAGGAAGTAAAGTTTTAATCGGGGCGAACTTTGTCTCTTTGAGTGACTTTATTAAACTTACTCTTGGTATGTTGGATTATGATTATGCCTTAAGACATGACACTCCTGCTGCTCTTACTGCTAAAAGAACTACAGATCAAAAACAAAAGCATGAAAAATGAGAGAGGTCTAATAGTCTTTGATAGTAATCAAAAACTCCATCTCTGTTGCCATCAGGGGAGCAATACCTGATTTTGATAATGCAAAAACTTATCTGACCTCAGTCGAGGAACAATGTAAAGGATCTTCTAAAGCACATGTGAGCACTTTGATTCTAAAGATGCTTACTACAAAGTATGATGGGTTTAATAAAGTGCGTGAACACATAATGATGATGAACGACATGACTCATAAACTCAAGATCTTAGACATGGAGATCGGTGATGGTTTTCTAGTACACTTTATTATGACTTCTCTTCCTTCACGATTTGATGCTTTTAAGATCAACTATAACACCCAAAAAGAAAAATGGTCAATGGGTGAGTTGATAGCTATGTGTGTGTAGGAGGAAGAACGCCTAAAGCTAGAAAAGCTTGACGTTGTTCATTTTACCACCATTAAACCATTAAAGAGGAAGGGAAACTTCAAAGGGAAAATCTCCAAAGTCCGTAAGGTTGGTACAAGTGCAGCTCCCAGCTTAAATACCTCCTTCGGACAATCTTGCCGCAAATTTTGCACAATAAGGGACACACCTAACAAGATTGCCCTAAGTTCAAAGAGTGGCTGGCTAAGAAAGGTAACCATCTATTTATGATATTTGAGTTTTTTAATGTTAACGTTCCAATTAACACATGGTGGTTGATTCTGGTTTTATGGTTCATGTTACTAACCCAACACAGGGATTCCTTATAATCCGGAAGCTAGAAAGAAACCAAAGGACAATTAAGGTGGGAGATGGTGATGAACATAACGTTGAAGTCGTAGGAACCATGCAATTAACAATGAAAACTTGGCATTGTATTAAACTTTATGATACATTATATGTACCGAGGATTACTTGGAACTTGGTATCCGTACCATAGTTAGACAATGATGGTTACGAAGTTTTCCATGGTCGTGGCAAAGTCATTTTCTACATTAAACTTTCATGTCTATGGTTATGGTTATCTAGATGGAATCATTATACGTTAGAACTAGATGATCAATTTTCAAAATCATTGATATCATATAATGTAAATGAAAATATTAACAAACAAAAACAAGATTTGGAAACATCATCCATGTTGTGGCATCAACATTTAGGACACATCTCACGAGATCACATGATAAGACTCGTGAAAGATGAAGTATTACCAAATTTTTATTTCTCTGATTTTGAAACATGATTTAAATCCTTAAAGGTAAAATGGCTAATAAATCTAAAAAGGTGTCGTCTAGAGTTCCGGTTTACTAGAACTCATACACACTGATATTAGTTTATGTTATCCTATTGGAATATTAGGACATAAATCATTTATCACTTTTATAGATGATCACTCGCGTTACATGTATTTATACTTAATTAAAGATAAATCTAAATCACTTGACACATTTAAAACCTTGAAGGCCGAAGTTGAAAATCAACTTGATTGTAAAATAAAGGTAGTGAGATCAGATAGAGGTGGTGAGTATTATGGTAGACATACTAACATTGGTCAAGCTCCTTGTCCTTTCTTTGACTTATTTAAATAACACGTGATTGTAAACCAATTTACCATGTCGGGTACTCCTCGGCAGAATGGTGTAGCTGAAAGAAGAAATTATACCCTAATAAACATGGTTAGAAGTATGTTAACAAACTCCTATTTACCTGAATTTTGATGGACTAAGGTATTAAAGACAGTTGTTCATATACTAAATAGAGTTCCTTCTATGTTTAGTTGTTTCTTTATAGGATATCCTGATCATCCAAAAGGGTATAGATTTTATTATCCTTCTCATACTACTCCGATCATGGAAACTCATCATGTTGTGTTTTTAGAGGATTCTAAGGTCAGTGGGAGTAGTTAAAGTCAAGACATTGACTTACAAGAAATTCAAGAGGAAGGGGGATGGGCTCTCGATACTTACCTCCAATTACATCTCTTGTACTTAACAGTGCACCATTACAAAGCACTACACCATTATCTCATGTTTCTTAATAAATCCATGTTGCACCAAATATTCCTATAAACAAAGCACCATCAACTCCACAAGAGCAAGTCGCTCATACGACTAATAAAATTGCAAAACATGAAAATCAGCTAAGGAAATCATCACGATCCAGAAGACCTACTAATTTTCTTGATTATGTAACCTACCTTAATGAAGCTGATTTGGATTTAGGAAAGTGTAATGATCCAACCTCCTATAATATAGTTATTAATAGTGATTAATTGTTTGAATGAAATAAAATTATGTTTGATGAGCTCGATTCCATGTATAAGAATAAAGTTTGGGAATTGGTTGAATTACCCAAGGGTATTAAGCCCGTAGGATGTAAATGGGTTTTCAAAATCACATTAGACCTGAATGGTAATATTGATTGTCATAAATCACGATTAGTTGCTAAAGACTATACTCAAAAGGAGTGAAATAATTATCAGGAAACCTTTTCACATGTTTCAGGAAAGGATTCCTTAAGGATCGTTATGGCCTTAGTAGCTCATTTAGATTTAGAGTTATATCAAATGGACTTTAAAACCGCTTTCCTTAATAGTGACTTACATGAGGATGTGGTGACTTAAAGGTAAAGAACACTTAGTATGTAAGTTAAATAAATCCATACACGGGTTAAAACAAGCATCACGTCAGTGGTGTTTAAAATTTGACAAATTCATGAAAAAACAAGGTTTCATAAAAATTAAATGGATCAATGCACCTACCTCAAAATGAGTGGTAGCAATTTTGTTATACTTGTCCTTTATGTAGATGATATTCTATTGGCAAGTAATAGTTTCAATTTGTTGCATGAGTCAAAGCGATTACTTTCACGTAATTTTGACATGAAAAACTCAGAGAAGCTTCTTATGTAATAGGCATCGAAATACACCGAGATCGAGCCAATGGGATATTAGGACTGTCTCAAAAGGCGTATTTTGAACGTCTTATAATATGAAACATTGCTCTCCCTCGGTTGCTCCAGTAGTTAAAGGATACGTTTTTGGTTCATTTTAGTGTCCAAAAACAGAGGATGAGAAGTAGTAGATGAATTGATACCTTATGCATAAGAAATGGGAAGTTCAATGTTTACTCAAGTTTTTACTCATCCTAATATTGCATATATTGTTGGAATACTAGGCCAATATCAATCTAATCCTTGCCTAGATCATTGGAAAGCAGCAAAGAAAGTATTGCGGTATTTTCGAAGGACAAAAGAGTATAAGTTGACATATAAAAGAACTGATAACTTAGAAGTAGTGGGTATTCTGATTCTGACTTGCTAAATGCAAAGATGATAAGAAATCAACATTAGGGTATATCTTTATGTTAGCACGCGAACCTATTTCATGAAGGAGTCATAAGCAACAGTTGACAACAACCTCAACAATGATGGTAGAATACGTTGTGGTTTATAATGCAACTTGCCATGGGATATTGTTAAGGAATCTTATTACCGAACTCAAATTTGTTAACTCCATATCACGACTGTTGAAGATTTACTGTGATAACTCATATGTCACCAGTTTCCCAAATAGTAATAGTTCGAGTGGCGTTGGTTTATATCTTGATACAAAATATTTTTTCATACAAGAACGAGTAGAGGAAAATGTCTTTGTATCGAGAACATTAGCATAAAAGATATGCTTGCGGATCCGATGACTAAAGGTCTACCAACCAAAACTTTCCAAAAACTCGTAACAAGGATGGCCTTTACAAGAGACCTTATATAATAGCATATCAATTGTTCACTAATGTTTAGTGTGATTTCCTCAAATATCTATTTTGTCTTTGATAACTTATATGCGAGCTTAATGATCTATAGACGAATTTATGAAGATAAATATTGTACATTAAGGGTTTATTTAAGTCATTATGGTTTTATATTTAATGTTTTCTATTGAGACTTTAGTATGACTGTTGGGGGTGTCGTATTAACATTAATTCGAATGACTGTAACTATTTGCTATAAGTTTCAATATAAAACTTGATAAGTGTTTAACTTGGCCAAACTTATGTATACTCATCACAAATGAACATATGACCAACTCGAAGAATGTTAGAAATAACTCATAATATGTGGCCTACAAATCATTTAAATAAGTTTCACTAAATGACATAATTAATCCGTGATAGTATAAGGAAATATTTGATGGAAATATCCCATAATTATAATTAGGGTTTCCTCTTAGATGTTATAAATAAAAGAGTATGGAGATAACAAATTACATACTAATAATCTATACTCAAAAGATCATCCATCGATCCCTTTAAACATCATAACGGGAACAAAAATCATGATCATGGCTTCATCATCTTCATCAAAGATATCTATTTCGACAAGTAAGTTTTTTCGTTTTAATGTTTAGTTTATATTTGATGATTGAATAAATATGATTAGGGTTTCATGCTTTGATCCATGTTTTAAGATATAATCAACATATACAATTAATATATTCAAGTACATAAAAAGTGAAAACATTAACTAACAAAAATATTAACTAATCAAAATCTCTTATGGAGAACACGCATCTATAAAAGAGTTTAATTTCCTTTCCCTAAAGTTCTCACTATGAAATTGTTTCTTCAAGTACTAATTACTAATTTAAACATTATTTTGATTGCTACTCATGCTGCTGGAGCATAATCATAATCTCCATCATCATCACACCACCTCCCTCTATTGCTACTCGAGAACATTTATCACCAGCTCCTTCCAAACTAGTGACTTGTGCATGCTCATAGCAGCTTTCACCATCATTACCATCATGGGTCTCGTACCACCTACCTCTAACTTCAATTGAAAAAAATAGACATTTCTTGAGCTATTTAAAGATGTTAAATAAGAAAAATGTTTACGCGAAAGCAGATAATCGTTTGAAAAGAGCTATAAATAATCACGGTTCTTGGTTTGATATAAAACTCAGAACCAGAAATCCATATTTATAGTCAAGGAAATATTGACAAGTAGTTGGACTCACTTAAGCACAAGTCTACCCATTGGTATAAGTGTGGTGATCTTAGAAAAATGTGTCTTGGACTCACTTAAGCACAAGTCTACCCATTAGTATAAGTGTGGTGATCTTAGAAAAGTATGTGCTTTTCTCATTATAGGGACATAACAGCACACGAACCACATACTTTAGGATACAAGTCAACATGGTGCAATTTTGTTACAATTAGTATGTTGTAAGTATTAATTGTGTAGCATATATAAGCATTTCTTTTCGGTTAGTGGGTGGGTCACAAGAGTAAAAGGTTAGAATCTTTCTACATTAGTTGTTCGAAAGGTGAACAATAAAATAAGTTCATAGTGGATTCTTAGATGGGGTGGTATATGTGATTAGTGTCTCTGTTTATCTCATCCATCATATCATATAGTCTTAAATTTGATGATATCAAAGTTAACACGATTGAACGAACTTTTGCCACTATAATTGGTAGAGGTCAACTCATATGATGATGCATATTGTTTTAATTAGATGACGATAACCAGTGACGTCTAATTAAAGTGTTGCCAAGTTTATTACCATATGCCTTGGGGCCATAGGATCATCTCTTAATACAATTGATATGCAAGGATGTCTTGTATGTGGGAGTGATTATTTCTCATCCTATTGAGAGTCAATCCATGGCCATAAATAAATGGATATGTTTTATACCAACGAATTAAATAAGGTCTCAAAAGATATTTGTAGTTGATTGTGATAGACTTCTTGTAATAGTATGTGTAGGGAAAAAGTTGAAAAATAGCTGTCGACACTAACAAATACATGCATTTTTTAAATAAAAGCATTATATAATGGAATTACGATCCCTTTAAAAGCTCCATAACAAGCAAATAAAAGAAGAAAGTGGAGAGAAGATAATTCGGTAATTTTTATCATAACATGTTTGAATTAAAAACGCAATGAGAAATAATTAAGGTGGAAACTTGTTCAATGTGAGAAGGTTAATAGAACATAAAGTTATTTGTATTCAGGGAGCAAACATGCTTGGTAAAAACTATAATTGTGTTTTACACAAACTCATACGCACAAAAAGAGGGTTTAAAATTATGTTTAGCCGGTGTAAAATCTCCAAATTTCTTCATGCCCATGATTAATGAGCACAAATGCTAGACCAAAACTAAATTTAGGGTTGCTAACTGAACTCATATCATTGATATTTTCATTTTGATCAGTTTTAATATCATAAATTTACTATTGTTTATGTTTATTATTTATTAGAAAACCAACTCAAACACTTTGGTACTGCCAGGTCAACGACCCTTTAATCCTATTGTTTGTTACATTGTTTTCACAAAATTGTGTATACAACTTTTTTTATTTAAAACTCTTCTTAAAAAAAAAATAACTCTCAAATTTGATAAAGCCATTTAAGAATATATAAAAAAATAGTAGCATCATGTAATAGTAATATTTTAAAACAAAACAAACGAGCTGACTCATTTTAGATAAACATTTAGTAGTCCTGGCGGATGAGGAAACATATGACTAGCATACTCTGTGACCAAAACTGAAAATCCTTTGTTACATGAAGATCAAAATTTGCATAGTTCTAGACATATGATTTGCAACCAATTTAACTATCACTAACAGGCTTCATCGCTAATCTGGTTTTATTTTCTTCAACGGATATTATTTTCAACCGGTATTAGTTACCAAAAACCCGTCTTTTCTGACCGAAGTTGGTTGCTACTCAGGAGCGCTCCGACAAAAGAATGGGGTAAAGCCAGGTACATGGCCCTCTTTTCAAATATTTCTTATATACTAACACTGACCTTGGGCCTAGGTTTCTATTATTAGTGGACGCTTACAACATTAATGCTCGGTAGATTAATCAATAATTGGCTATGGCCTATGGCCTTTCCTTAGAATCGTATATCATGTTGGATCAATATGCTTCTACTTTTGTTTCTCGTTTCATTTCTTTTTGTTCAAGATATGATTACAGTTTCTTCTTCCACACTCTAAATTCTTGATTGATTTATGTTGATTTGTTAATGGTTCTAATGTTCTGATTGTTTTAATTTTCTATTGCTTAATACCCAAATCTGATTTCTTGATTGTTAACTCTTGACCCTTGAGTTCTTAGTTGTTGATTGATTTCTTGATGTTACCGTCTTGACATGGTTGAGAGTTTATGTTTCTTCTACGGCGTAAGTATTACACCTTTAAAATTTATGTGTGAGGTTTTACCATGAGACATGTAAAAAAACCAGGATACAAGTAATTAGTTACTCTGAACGACTCTAAATTAACTTTCAAAAAACTGCTAAAGCGTAAGTTAAGTATTCAAACCAAAACGTTCAAAAGTAAATGTGTACAACACACCCAAACCCATAGCTTGAAATGTAATGTATAACCAAATTTCACAAAAGAAAAAAATAACTGTTGAATGCATGCACGACTCGTGATATGCTCCTACATGCACCTACTCTTAATGACTTAATAAAAACATACTAAAGTGTCAACACCGGGGTTGGTCAGTTCTGTTGATACATGTGTACCTTGATTCTGATCTTAATGTAATATGTCTTTGTTGTCTTACACTTATGTAATCATCGGGTACTTAATGAAATGAAAATGTTTGGTTGTGCTTATAATGTTTAATGTTTCATTAATGAGTTGTTTAACACTTATCGAATTGATTATATAGGTGGTGGTTGATTGATTCAATATAAATAATATTATGACATTTAATACACTTAAACTTAATAACATGAAGTTATCATGTGAATGACCCATGCTAATGGACCATACGCATGAACAACTTCATGCGAATGACTCAGTCGCACGACTGAACCAGGAGACTGGATCAGTCGTATGATTGTCACCTAAGATTTGCTCAATCGCACGACTGAACACTCAGTCGGGCGAATGGACCAACCGTATGACCCAATCGCACTACTAAACCATGCTAATGGTTCAGTCGCCCGAATGAGCAACCCTAACCTATAAATACCACATAATTCGTGGAAAAACTTAAGCATTCAATCCACTTCGACTCCAGACGTACCCTAGCCGTCCAGAAGCCTCTAAGTTCGTACTCCAAGTTCATAAAACGTTGTAGATCGATTCCTAATCGATTCTTGACGTTAGATTCAATACGTTATTGTTTCTACGTGCGTTCTTACTGATTGGATCGCCAATCAAATAGGATTCCGCACTATTTGGTTTGGTTTAACACGTTAATCAGTTGGTGTTTCGTTCAAATACCAGATCCTAACAAGTGGTATCAGAGCTTTGGCTCTTGATTACGTGTT